>CM077155.1:71549440-71684568 GCA_039583875.1 Platanthera guangdongensis | reverse complement strand
CTAGATGGTGAAAGGTTTGATATGACCAAGTTGTGCCTATCCATCACCTCAAGAGATTGACTCGATTTAATCTAAAGGTGGATATGAGGATCACTAAGCCAGGGGAGCCCCAGATTTGGCTATGGAGAAGCAGAACATGCTCCTGAGGTAAGGATTACCTCTCCACACCCTAGTGAAATTCTTGAGAGTTCGAGGGCAGGAATCGAGGGGGAGACAGTTGACACACAAATGGCCACTAGCATAGTGCCCTTGAGCATGCCTTCAGACTCAGTGCCATAAGTTTCAGAGTCAGTTATTCTAGTTACAGAGCCAGAGAATCTGATGACAGAGGTTGTCAAGTTAGCTTAGATTATTGTTGAAGAGTTGGTGCTTGAGGAGGAAGAGGCTGATACTGTTATTGAGGATGAGGTTGTTGCTGCTGATGTTGATGAAGTTGATACTGATGATGATTTGGATGGCGAGGTTGTTGTTGTTGATGCTACTGAGGGTGATATCCACATGGATGTTGAACATATATTGGTGGAGTCTGACACTGATAAGACCAAAGCTGCAGATAATATGGATGTTGATTCTGAGCTAGTGCCAGTGGAGAGCCTACTTGTCCCTCTCCCAGAAATAATTCCCGCTTCATCTTATGCGGGGAGGTGACTAGGCCTTCTATATCAACTACTACTGAGGTTGCTAGATAATTGCGCAATGATAAGTACAATTGGAGAGATAGTTTTAATATTGAAAAGTAAGTTGATTGATTTATATATTAGGCGTTCTATGTAATCTATCTCTTTATACTTATATACGTTGATTAAGGCAAGTGCACTTATTGTGTATTAGTATATTGTTTTTTTAAATATCAAGGTCGTATTTTTCCACGGAGCTGCGTCGAGTATTATATTTTAAGGAATGGAACTATTATTTTATCAAAAAAATTGGAGATTTTTAAAAGTTAAAATAAAAGTAAGACGTAGAGGTTTTGAAAATAGATGAGGTAGAGAGCCCTCAATTTTGACTTACTTGGGAAATACCTTTTAAATAATAAAACTCTATTTCTTTATTAATTAAAATCTTCGACCGTGGAGATTCCTTAAATATGAGTGCACCTATATGGAAGATACATCCACCTGTGGTTATGTTTTTTGACTGAACTTTTTATTTCAATAATAAAAATTACCTTAATGCATGCTTTACGTGGTGAACCCCGCTATTGACCTCCTACTAGTCTTTAAAGGTTTAACCTGGGAGACTTGTCACAACCCGCATTTCCTCCAAAATTTTAGAAGTATCAGAGTAGAAGAAAACGCGCGTTGTGATATCACGTCGGGCAGGGGATAACTTCCGACGCTCAGGCAACCACCAACTAATAAGACTATGAAAAATCAAAAGCTTTAATGATGTGAAAATCAATTATATATTTTACAGGCCGTATCCCCCGTCTTCATGGATCAACTAGTCCACCTTCAAAATTATACTTATACGTAGCAGAAAATACTTTATTCACTTTTTAACATCCTAAGAGAATGCATAAGCGTCCCCAGGGGACACCTAAGACTATTCAAGACCCTAGATTTAACTTATATGATATATATGGAAAATGACCGTTTACGTGGTTTTGAAAGTAGTGATTAAGTTTTTAGAAAAAAACATGATGTCTGTGTTTTAGATATAATAATTATTTTTTTATAGGTTTTAAAGTAACTATCAACCTAACATAAATCATCCCAGGAGCAAGTTTAATAAATCTCAAAAACAGAAGAACTAACAGTGTAAGCAAGCGCAAAGTATCTAAAAAGAGAAACCACCAGTGGGCGTCATCAACTGACACGAACCCACTGGTGAGTAGGTATGTCTATACTACAAGTCTAAAGAAAAGCTACCTCCCAAACAAGAGCAACTGAGAACCACAGTAGCAACTGAATTGCTAGAAAATCTCCAGGAGCAACCTAGCCGCATAGTCGGCTAAATACCTGTGCCTGAGGTATTCAAAAAAAAAAACGAACACCTCAGCAAAGCAACTATCAAAAGGGAAACAAAGGTACAATAGATTTATACAGATTTAAAATCAGGTCAGAAGTAAGTGAAGGTGAAGTAAAACAGGTACAGATAAAAGAAGGTAAGTAAAGCAGGTAAAACTGATTCCCACAAAGGTAAGTGGAAAGGGAGTACATCAAGAGCACGAATGAAGCCGAACTTCTACTATCTCTGCAAAAAGGATTAGCAAAAATAAATAAATCCTAGCATAAAGCTAGAGCAGAAAGAGTCACCTAATACTGGAGATGGACAAAATCAGTAACAAGTGCCTAGGCTGGTGGCAAAGGTCCAACCAAGTCTAACAGGCATAAATATCTCAAGGTGTTGTGGTGGTGGCATCAGTCCAACTCAACAAACAACCCATATTGTCTTAATAAGACAAGAAGTAAAACAAGGGTGGCGGCATCGCTCCGACCCACCTCAAAATCACATCCTACTGCAGCACCAAGTGACTCGGAAAAACCCTTACTAGTGGTTCCATGAGACACCAAGAAGTCACACTGAACCCTAAACACTCTAGAGCAACCCACCTAAGAGGCTTAGCTACCTAAGAGTTGACGACGCTGGTTAACTAAACACACATTAAAATGTGAAAATACGCTTAAACTCAAATACTAAAAATGTTACAAAATCAGTTTGATACCAAATATAACCAATTAGTTTGATACAAACATGTGCAAGGAATTTGATACTAAAATGAGCTGGTCACGATTTACACTCAAGGAAAATAGCAGGCTAAAACATAAATCTTGAAATGAACAAGGCTAAAACATGGAGCACTCGGTGCTTGAACCGCAACGGGAAAAAATGCACTTTACACTATCACCTAGAGCCGCACTCCTCCAAGTAAACATTCTCTGGAAACATCACATGCCCATGTTATTCTTAACAAGAACAAGTCTAAAACCATAGGGAAACTCGGTGGTTGAACATCAAAACAGCATTTGTATATAAATCATATGTATATATAAACAAAGAACAACAAAAAAAATCTGATCCAACTAAAAAAAAAGAACAACAACTCTAAAATTCATTCCGACCGCAACTTTAGCAAACAAGGGATTTTGAACAAGAAATTTTGCACAAATTTTGGAATAACTAAATCCTTGCAGAGCTAGTTCAGAATTTAAACAAATCAAGAACAACACCTAGAATAATTCTTTGGCAAGGGCGAAGGGCACACTTGCCTAGCTTTTTTTTGAAGAATTACGGCTGACCACGCTTTCCCAACAGGCCCGGCCACAAGCGACCACTTAAGAAAAACCTGGACAAAATTTAGGGTAGGAAAACTCCATTACTGACCGGAAAAAAAAACGGGAGATGCAGCGATCCGACCGGGAAGAACATGGGGAAATCTCAAGATCGATACCTTGGAATGGAGATCTTGGCTAGAGGAGCACGGATCCGGCCTCAAATCGCATTTTCGAGCGGATCTGGGCGGTGAACAGGCGGTCGGAGCACGAAGGAACGGTTCGGGCTCTGCAGGCAGCCGTCGGGTTGGGGAAAAAAACACCTAAACCTAAAGATAAAATCCTATATATATATACATATATCCTAACTAATTAAGCACTAACCTAACCACTAAATGAGATTTGGTTTTAATTAAAAGTTTAAACCAATAACCTATACCTATACACATATAAATATATCCGTACACTTATAAATATATGTATATACTATATACCTACACTTATACGTATACCCATACCGCACACCCCCATATAAACACGCACATAAATATGTTTTTTTTTATAAAGCTACGCACGCACGTGCACGTATGCATTTATACACCGGCATGCCTAAATCACTCATCATGCTAAAATGCATAAGTATATATACGCTAAAATAGAATGAGCACCCGCTAACAGGCAACCATCGAAACGACGCGAAAATTAACGATCTCGGATTCCGAACAAATCCGCACCGTAGCTAAACACTCGGGCTACGAAAGCATCGACGAAGTCGGGCACAACCTCTGACGACCCACACACTCGGGCTAACCTCACCCGAAGCCAAAGCACAAGGATTCCCTAAGATGCTCAGCCGAGTCTCCAAAACAGACTCTAGCTAGCTGGGGAACCCTGCAAACAGGCTACGAGCACTAAGAACACCTAACTTGGTACTGTCACAACGGCACGAGCCGGAAATGCGCCAACGTAACGCCAAATGAGGATTAAAACAATTGCCGAAAAATCAGGGGCGTTACAGTCACTCCCCTAAAAGAAAGTTTCGACCTGAAACTTTACGTACACTACTTCTACTATAGAAGGAAAGTTACGAACAAAAGTTACTAGAAAGAAAACATACCCAACAAATCAGGAGAACATGCGAGGGTAAGCCTTCCTCATAGCCGACTCTAGCTCCCAAGTCGCGCTTTCCAAACCTTGATTCTTCCAAAGAACCTTCGCCATCGGGATAGACTTTGTCCGCAGCACCCGATCCTGAGTATCCAAGATGTGGACCGGCACCTCAACATATGAGAGGTTAGGCTCCAACTGGGGCACGACATCTAAGACTTGTCCACTGCTCCGCACACACTTCTGCAGCTGGCTCACATGAAAAACATTATGCACGCTTGGGAAGTTGGCTGGTAGATCCAACTTATATGCTGCCACACCAATACGCTCCAAAATTCTGAATGGGCCCACATACCTCGGATCCAGCTTATGGTTCTTGCCGAACCTCTTCACTCCAACCATCGGAGACACCTTCAAGAACACCAAATCCACCACCGAAAATTCCAAATCGGACCTACGCCGGTTGGCATTCTTCTCATATCTCTCCTGAGCTAACCGAAGCTTTCCCGAATGAGCTTCACAGCAACCTACATTTCCTCGAGAGCATCAGGACCCAACAAAGGCCTCTCACCAACCTCAGTCCAAAACAACGGAGTTCTACAGTGCCTCCCATACAATGCCTCGAAGGGAGCCATTTGCAAGCACTCTTGGTAACTGTTATTGTAGGCAAACTCCATGAGCCGCAAACGCTCATCCCATGCCCCACCGTGATCTAGTATGTAGCACCTGATCATATCCTCCACAATCCGGTTCACACGCTCGATCTGCCCATTTGTCTGTGGTTAGTAAGCGGTAGAATATCTCAAGTCTGTACCCAAACCCTCCTGCAAACTCTTCCAAAAACGGGAAGTAAATCTGGAGTCTCGGTCTGAAATGATACTCACGGGAACTCCATGCAATCAGATGACTTCGCTCAAATACAACTCTGCTATCTCTTCATCGGGTAGTCGATCTTATAAGGTACGAAGTGCGCACACTTCGTCAATCGATCCACGATCACCCAAACTGAATCAAATCCCCTTGGAGATTTTGGTAAGCCCGTAATGAAGTCCACGGAGATACTTTCCCACTTCCAAGTCGGGACCTCCAAAGGAGTCAACTTGCCACCAGGCCTCCCATGGTCGGCCTTCACCCGCTTGCAAGTGTAACATTCCGAAACATACTGAGCTATATCCCCCTTCATACTATACCACCAGGCGATCTGCTGCAAATCATGATACATCTTGGTGGATCCTGGGTGGTAGGCAACACTGGATCCATGAGACTCTTTGCATACCATACTCCTGATGTCTCCAACCGCGGGGATGCAAAACCTGCCGCAGTACTTCAAAGTACCCGACCCATCGATAGAGAAATCCGGCAACTCCCCTCTCTCAGCCCTGAGGTACAGGTGTAACAAATCCGGATCATCCCTCTGGTGCAGCCTGGTGAGTGAAATCCAAGATGGCTCTGCCACTGCCAAACTGCTTTGCAAATCACAGCATCCCACTGAGATGTCCATCAACAAGAACTCTTCCACTAAATGGTCCGCCGTGAGGTTGAAGATCTTCCCTGTCTTGCAGCTCAGGGCGTCGGCCACCACATTGGCCTTGCCTGGATGGTACTGGATCTCCACGTCATAATCGACCACAAACTCTAGCCACCACCGCTGGCGCAGATTCAGCTACTTTTGTGTAAACACGTACTTTAGGGTCTTATGATCTGTGAAAATCTTGCACTGAGCCCCATAGAGTAGATGCCTCCACAGCTTCAACGCAAAAATCACCGCCGCAAACTCAAGGTCATGTGTAGGGTAATTCCGCTCATGAGTCTTCAACTACCGCGACCCATACGCAATCACCTTCCCCTCTTGCATCAACACACCACCGAGCCCAACATGTGAGGCATCCACATATACGTCATAGTCCTTGCCCTCCGTAGGCAATGCCAAAACAGGAGTAGTGCACAGTCTCCTCTTTAGCTCCAGAAAGGCCTCCTCACATTGCTCGCTCCAAATAAACGCCGCATGCTTCTGCGTCAGCTTAGTTAAGGGCGCTGCCAAGGTAGAAAATCCCTCAACAAACCTTCTATAATAGCCGGCCAACCCCAAGAAGCTCCTAATCTGCTTGGGTGTGCTCGGCCTATGCCAATCCATCACTGCAGAAATCTTCACCGGGTCCACTGAAATGCCATCCTTGTTCACCACATGACCCAGGAAGGAAACCTGAGGCAACTAGAATTCACATTTACTCAGCTTGGCGTACAACTGATGATCTCTCAAGGAAGATAACACCAACCGCAAGTGCCGATCATGCTCCACAGCATTCCGTCAATAAATCAGAACGTTGTCTATGAATACGACCACAAACTTGTCCAGAAAATCTTTGAACACCCGGTTCATCATGTCCATGAATGCTGATGGCGTGTTGGTCAACCCAAAAGACATAACTAGGAATTCGAAATGTCCATGCCTCGATCGGAAAGCCGTCCGTGGAATGTCCGACTCCCGGATCCTGAGCTGATGATATCCTGATCGAAGGTCAATCTTGGAGAATACAGAGCTACCACGCAACTGATCGAATAAGTCGTCGATTCTGGGCAGGGATACCTGTTCTTGATGGTGACTTTGTTCAGCTCTCTATAGTCGATGCAAAGGCGCATCGACCCATCTTTCTTCTTCACAAAGAGAACAGGCGCACCCCAGGTCGACGAGCTCTGCCTTATGAAGCCCTTCTCCAATAACTCATCCAGCTGGGTACGCAGCTCCTCCATCTGTCGCGGGGCCATCCGGTACAGCGCCTTAGTAATAGGACGCGTACCCGGCTCCAAATCAATCACGAACTCGACATATCTGATAGGGGGAAGACCGGGAAGGTCGCTAGGAAACACATCAGAAAACTCACGGACAACAGGAATCTCATCCAACCGCAGCAAACTGCTAACAGTCCCCAGCACTGAGACTAAGCAAGCAAAACAATCAGAACTGAATAATCGCTTAGCACATACCGCAAAAATCGCCGGAGAGGCCTGGTGCGGATCGCCATAAATACTCCCAGGCTGACCGTTGTCCTTCTTGAAATCCAAGCGCTTACCCCTGCACTGGATCACTACATCGTATCTGTACTGAAAGTGCAGCTAGATCTGATATACTCTAGAGGGGGGGGGGGTGAATAGAGTATATGGTGCTTTAAAACTTTTTACAACAATTGTTGTAATATGAGTGAGCAGGGAAGCAGTAATAAATCTAATCACAGAACTAAACTAATCAAAAGCTAATCACAGAATAATCACAGCCAGAAACAAAAATAAAGACAAGCAAACCCAGATGACACAAGGAAATATAGTGGTTCCCCTAAACTTGGGTACATCCACTCTTCTACCACCCTAGGTAGGAATCCAATACAGGATGAGTTGATCAGGTGTCCTGGGCACCAATGAGCTTTTGATAAGGTGCTCAAAAACCAAATCAGATTTTTTGATCAGGTGTCTTGCCACCAATGAGCTTTTGACAAGGTGCTCAAAAACCAAGTTCAAACTTTTGAAGGGAGTTTGAGAAACCCTTTAAAGAGATGAGGGTGAGAGAGTGATGGAAGTCTTCTCTTTCTCAGATCAGCTGAGAAGACTATGTGGATTGATGGTGTCAAAGCTCCCCCTGAGTCCTTGAGATCTTCAGGAAAAGAAGCTTTGTTGTAGGGTGATAGACCTTCAAAAGTTGAACTCCAGCAATAGATGATTTCAACAATAACTGAAATGTTGGATGTCTGGAGTCTTGAAATATGTTGGCCTTGAACACTTGAAAACTAGAGAGATCTGAAGATTTCAGAAAGATTTGATCTCCTTGGATGTGTGTTCTTGAGAATTCTTTGAGACAGAATATTTTTGTTCTTGTTCTGAAGAATACTGATGTCTGTCTGTGTGTCTGTGTATCTGTCTGAGAGATTCAAAAAAAATTCTTCTCTTTTATTCTCTAATACTGAATGAAGAAAACATTCACTCTTAAGAATAGCCGTTGGCCTGCATTAATTGCATCCTTAATTGCAAAATGTCTTCTGGAGGAAAGTCCATAGAAATATTCCTTGAAAATCCCTTGAAACTTGGTCCAAAAATAAATGAAACCGGCTAGGAAATCTTCTGAATTAATTGCAGAATAACTCCTTAACTGATTTGAATTTGAATCTAGAAACATCCTTGAAGTTATCTGAAAACGTCGAACTGAGCTCTGCTATCGTCGGACTGAGCTCAGTGATATGGATATATACAGCAGCAGAACATCGTCGATCTGAGCTCAAAGATCGTCGAACTGAGCTCAGAGATAGAAATCCAAAGCTGAGTCAAGATCGTCGAACTGAGCTCACCGATCGTCGAATGGAGTTCGACGATATGATGAAGTTGAGCTCAGCGATCGTCGAATGGAGTTCGGCGATCTGTCGAAGTTGAGCTAGACGATCGTCGATCGGAGTTCGACGAATCGTCGTGCTGAGCTTGACGATATGACTTGGTCTCAAACTGAAAAAGTCTTGGTCTTGAGGGCAGCTTCCAAACTTAGACTCCTAACCCTTAGACTCAATTCTAATTGACCTTTTGAGCTATACAGGAGGTCAAACATTGGTTTCCTAGAGACATAGTGATCCTGACCCAAATTAGTAATATGGTGTTCCAACAATCTCCCCCTATTTGGGTTAGGATTACTATTTACAAAGTTTGGAAAAATTAAATAACATACAAGCAGCAATACAGAGAAACAAAAAGAAAAGCTGGACAGCAGAACCACAGAGATATATATATATATATATCATCCCAGATAATAATCAGAAATCACAGAGATTGTCACCTTACATTGTCATTTCTTTTCCTTGCCCTTAACAAGTTTGATTTCTCTGTTGGGATTGAGGGCTTCCTTCTTTGATCTAGTATCATCTGCTGCACCTAAAGTAGTTTGCTATTTAGGCCTGGGAACTACAGCTTCAGGATGCAGTTCCATGTACCTGTCAGAATCAAAAAATTTGCTTGATGCATATCTTTCTAGCTCTTTCTTTCTCTGTTCAGACATTGTAGAGATGTTGGAGGAATCTCTTCCTTGCTCTTTAGCCTTTTTGATCTGATCCAGTGCAGCAAGTTCTTTCATCCTTGCAGTCCAAGCAGCTGGATTGTTCTCAGGGTCCTCAAAAGGTACTGGTGGCTCATATCTGTTAGAAGGATTGTCCTGAGGAGGCCTGGATGACACAGTTTCCTTTAACTTATAGGGAAAAGGACCAGATGTGGTATCAGTTGAAATTTGTCCTTCCCTGGAGTATGGATGTTGCCTTGAGTATCCTTTGGAGTAGACCTGGAAATCTCTTTGATTGCCTCTGTATCCTCCTCTCCTGGATTGAGAATCCCTGGATTGACTTCCCCTATGGTAGGATCTAGCATGAGGCTGATAGGGGGCCTGACTTCTAGCAGGGGGTTGAGCAGCAGAACTTCCACCTGCACCTGCATCAGGAGGAGGTGGTGGAGGAGGATGAGAGTGTTGGAATTGTGAGGAACCCTTTTCATATTTCCTTTTCTTTTTCATTGCTTTCAGTTGATTCTTAGAGTACTGCATCCAGTGCTCAGTGGTAGGGCAATCATGAAGAATGTAGTATGGTATATCATTGTTATCTTTGACCTTGGCAGGAGGTACTCTCTTCATGGCTTTGCTCCTTGCCTTTCTTTTCCTGGCAATGGTAGCAGAAGAATCATCAGATTCTGTTCTGAACTCATCACTTTCAGAACTCTGATCATCATAAAGGGCATCAATTTTCTTCATCAGATCTTTCTTGAGCTGTATAGAAGCAGATGAGGAAGCAGATACAGAAGTTGTTGCAATTGAAGTAGAAGCAGTAACAACAGCAGCAGCAATAGGTTCTGGAGAAGTAACAGCAGCAGCAACAGTTTCACTAACAGCAACATCAACAGTAGAAATATCATCAGAAGATGCAGAAGGCTCAAACTCAGGTGCCTCTGTCATAAGGATTTCCTTAGAAGTTGGTTCATCAGCAGTAACAGAAATATCAGCAGCAGTAGGGGCAACAACATCAGAAACAACAGCAACGCTTTCATCAGAAGAAGCAGCAGCATATACTGAGTGGACAAATGAAGTGATGATGCTGGGGTCACAGCAAGAGAATGGCACAAGGGCCTTGGACAGATCCTCTGGGGGCTGGACAGCAATTATCTCTGGCAGATGTTGATGCACGAAAACGGACAGGGAGTCGGGCACCACCAGTTAACGGTTCGAACACCGGGGAATAGGGGAGGAAAGGAGGAGACTGTCGACCAATCGGTTACTAGCGGTCGCGGCTAAAGGACCGAAAAAGGGAGCCGCTGGCAGCGGCAACAGCAGAGTTCGCCCGCCGCGGCTTAAATGCCACTCTTGCGGCGGGCTTTCCTTTACTTAAAAATGAGAAACAGTTACAACGAGTAAAAGAGGAAGCCGGCCGGACTACAAGCCGCAATACACTAGACTTGAGACCGCAGCTCTTAACAGGCGAGCTCCTGGATCCCAGTCAGCGTGTCTTGGGGAGTGCACCCTCCCCCTATTTATAGGCTCGGGGGACTGCCCAAACGGGCAGGGCTAAAATTACCGGCTGCCCGGGGTACCGGAGAACCGGGCAGAGGTGAGGGGAAGCAATTGAGAAAGAAACAAGAAAGGAGGGAAGCTGCGCGGCCTGGCGGATTCCTCCTGGCAAGCTGACGCCTGGGTCCTTGGGCCTTGTCGCTGAGCAGGGTCGGCGTTGGCAGCGGCCTGACATGGAGACCGCCCGGCTTGGGAGGCTTGGCGGCTTGAACACTCAGACCGCCCGGTCTGGAAAACTGCGCGGGCAGGTCGCGGATTCCGGGCTTATCATAATCCCCGCACATTTTTAAGTTTCCAAAAAACTTCGAAAATGTAGAACTAAGCCGGAGACCGCGACTGCTTCATCGTCGTCTATAAAATCCCCTGACCCTTGACATTCTTCAAAATTCCTGCCAAGCCACGGGTCGCTACTCGCCACTTGCGGTCAGAATTTTGCAAGCCGATGCGATTTCTCTAGCGATGGATGTGATGTCATCAATGTTAGCCCGCAACAAGAAACCGCCAGAAACGGAGCAGAGCCGGAGCCAGAACTCGGATGATTCTGCCCGTCAGACTGCCAGGAAGATTGGGAAGCCGGAGACATCAGCGGCTTCTGGAGCTGAAAAGAGGCCGACAGAGATCGTCGGCGGACCATCGCAGGCCGCAGTAGATCCCAAAGCGGTTTCGAAGGCTGCTCCACTACAAACCGGAATTGCCAAATCCTTCGACCTGACTTTCTCTCCATCAGGAGAACCACTCCTAAAAATCGGTGGGACGGAGGAGAAGAGTGTTGAATCTGGGAAACCGTCCGAATTGCCGGGCAAGGTCGACTTAATCGTTGTGGATGACAACGAGCCGGAGAAGGCGCAGGAACCCGAGCGGACTTTCGTTGAACAGCACAAGCGGACTGAAAAGGTGTTCGGCTCCCTGAAACGGCGGAAAGAAAGGAGCGAAACCCTTGAAGAAAGGATGAAGAGAAAGATGAGGAAGCTGCATGCCAGAAACCGGAACATTTTCGAAAAGACCGGCGCGGACAGTCTGCAACACAGGCCGCACGAGAAGGAGGTACCCGAGAACCCGCCCACACCGGATTACAAACCGAGCGAACTGGAGGGTACACCTGCGGTTAGCGATTCGCTGAGCGAGCTCCTGAGGGCATGGAGACTCTCCAGCAGCAAGGCGCGCTATTGTCGACACCAGCGGCCTCTGAGGAGGTTGACCTCCCCGACATCCAGGTTATTGGGGAGAAGCCTGGCGAACCGGCTTCCGCGGCTTCTAAAGGAGCCGAGAAACTGAAGCTTCGCGAGAAGATGGAGGAGATGAAGAAACTGATCGCCGATAAGCCGGTGGTGACCGCACTTCCATTGCTGCAAGGTAAACACCGGGATGTTAGGCGAATTATTAAATTCTACAAGTCGCGGTCAAGGAAGAAGGGGGCGAATACTATATTAAATCCGCCGGCCAGCTTTTTCCTGACCACGACTCAACTGAAAAGCCAAGCTAAGGAAACCGAGCGGCTATGGAAAGAAAAGCTGAAGAGGATAGATCCTGAGCGGCTCAGGCGGCCAGTGATTAAAATCCATACCGCGGCCTCTGGAGGAGATAAACATCAAACTGGCGGTCTTATCCTACCGATTTCCTTACTAGAAGGTCGCAACAATCCGGCTGAACCTGACTGCGGTTTTTCTTCTGCTGGTGTACCGGAGACCGCGATGAAACCGGGCGACGTGACCTCGTTTATATCTATGCTGCCTCCGCCAAGTGTTCGCCAGAAGGAGATGGCCGACTTCCAGAAGGAGGTCGGCTCACTGCAGGCGGCTTTGAATGCGGCCACCGAAACTCTGCGGATGAAGGACGAAGAGAAGCGGGTTGCCCAGGTGGCCGCGGAAAAAAGGATCCAAGAGTTGCAAACCACCCTGGAGCAAAAGACCACATGGTTGCAAACTGCGCTTGAGCTGGAGACCGCGAGGTCGAAGACCGCGATGGAACAAGAGACGGCCAGGCTCCAGACCGCGGTGGAAGAAGAAACTGCCAGGCTGCAGACTGCGATGAGGGAAGAGACCGCCAGGCTGCAGATCGCTATGGAAACCGCTGAGGCTAAGATTGATGAGATGCAGGTTGCCTTGGAGCAGGAGAGGGCGGAGAAGTATTTGCTGATGGCCGCGCGGCTGGAAGGAGACAGAGAAGAGATCGCACATGCTGAAGGCGGCGAGAACCAAGACCTGCCGGCGGAGACCGGCGGAGAACAGCGGCCTGCACTACCAACTCCTGCAGAGTTGCCGGGTACTAGCCGCCCGGCCTCTGGCGAGACTTCGCATCCGCCGGTGGCCGCGGCGCCTAACTAGGTCGCAGTTCCAAGCGGTCTGGGGGTTCAGGCGATCCCCATGATACCGTTTGCGAGAGTAGAGCGCGACACTGCGCGAGTTCATCGGTCTCTGCATGCGCTTCACAATCTGGTTAGCCAGGTGTACGTTGCGATTGTGCAGACCGGTGAGCAGGTCGCGCACATAGGACGAGATAGGTCGGAAGACGACAAACGATCCTGAGCGACTTGAGTGAACCAAGCCGCGCGGACATTTGAATAATATGTTGTAATATATATTTTTTCTCTGCATGTTGGACAATTTGATTGCTGTAAACTGTTGTACTTTATTATGATGCGAACTGAATGCGGCTTATGCGGTTTGAATTTATAATCCACATGTCTGCTGCTTTGTTCTGAGAAATTTAAAGATTAGGATAGTAGCCGCGCGGTCTGGCGAACAGATCGCCGGCTTGAAAACTTGATATCCACATGATTCGCCATAGAATTTTTCTAAGTGCAGGGAAATAGCCGTGCGGACTGATGGGCTAAACGGCGGCTTGGTCACTAAGCTGATCTGCACTTCCAGCGGACTTAGGCCGCGCGGCGTGACGACTAGCCGCGATTTGACGTTGGGCACTGTAGCTTCACGGATTTTCTATAAATAGAGCAGATCCCGTAAATTTCATCACAAATCAAGAAGGATGCGGGCTAAGTCCAAGTCGTTGCGGTCTGACAAGGCCACTGCGGTTAGGACAGACGCTTTCCACTCAGCTGACCACAAAGAATGCCGGCTTACAAAAGCCGAGCTGGATGACTTTGTCGAGAAACACATGCAAGGAAGTCCGCTGATCGCGCGGCTTCCCCGACAGGATAAGCGGATCAACTCCTCCAATGCAAATCAGATCGCGGTCCCCATCGACCACTTCGACTGCGGCTTCAGCTTCCCGGTCATGCTAAAGGCCGTAGCGGTCTTCGACCACTACGGGGTTGTGCCGGGACAACGACCCCCAAACTCGATAGCCGCCATTTACAGCTTCATCTCCTACCTCAGGTCGGAAAGAGTCCGCTTCTCTATGAGGCTCTTCAGAGAATGTTTTTCGGTGCGGTCTATCCCGGACTCCGGGACAAAGATCTTCCGGGGGCACCTCTACTTCGGCTGCAGAGGGCTGAAGATAGTGAACCTGGCGAACAAGATCGCGAACTGGCCGGAGCGGTTTCTCATCTTCGAGGGAAACCTGGGGTTGCTGCCGGTCGACCCCCAAATCCGCGAAGAAGCCGCCTTCGGCAGCAGCGGCTTGGACGACATGGAGAAGGAGATGTACGACTTCTTCAAAGGCGAGCGGCTTGATGTAAACCACTACATCCCGCTGTTGCCGTCTCTAGTAGGAGTTGAGGTGGAAGACAGTAAGCTCCAAGCCGGCCAACCTGATATCTTAGCCGCACGGACTGGAAACTAACTTTGCATTTATCTTTGCAGCTGCTGTGGCGGTCCCGCTGAACAAGCCGCAGACTCCTGGCGGCTTGACCCTCACTCAAAGAGAAAAGAGAGCGAAGCGGGCCAAGCCGGCGCGAGCTGCGGAGGAGGAGGAGTCGGACTCCTCTGGAGAGTTCATTCTGCAAGGAACCGGCAGCAGCTTGAAGGATGTCCACGGCGATCCGGCCTTGCGTTGGAGTCCGGACGGCAAGTCGGTGACGATCTCCACCGCCCTCCCCTACTGGGGAGCAGAAGAAGTAAGCCGTCACGCGAGCGCGGTTGGCGGCGCGCTGTATGGCAAGCGCAACTTGAGAGCTATGCGACGAGTTCCTCCAGACGACCTGTCGCGGCTAGCCGCGCAAGTCAGCGCGAGGAGCTTCGTGGCAAGTCACTTCATGGGCCTTGCCTACAAGCAGCTGATGAAGGAGAACAGCGGCCTGAAGACACAGTTAGGCGAACAACAAGAAGAGAACAAGCGGCTTAAGGAAAAGGAGGCGGTAAGTCATTACCAATACTCGTGCGGTTAGCATTATGTAACCGCGCGACCTTACCTTTACTTTTGCTTTGCAGGAAATGTATAACCCGGCCAATCCCGTCTTCCAAGACCAAGTCTTCCCCCAACTCGTCCAAGGGATTGATGGAGCGCTTAACCGCCTCCGGGACCTTGGCGGCTTGGCCAGCGGCTTCACCGACTTTACATGTGCCGACATCTACCCCTCCCTGAAAGAGCAGGTGGCCGGCGTCTATAGGTCGATCAAGGGCAAGGGTAAGGTCGGGGAAGAAGTCGGCGAGATGGTGGGAGACGCCGTGGAAGAGGTCGGCCAGGGAAGCCGGAGTCCACGCACATCGCCTGAGTCCGGCGGCCAAGAATCGGAGACCGCGCGGCCAGACTCGACAACTTCTGGCGGTTCAGCGAGCTCCGAAACTAGCAGCGGATACTCTCTATCATTCGTCGACATTGGCGATGGCAGTGATTTGGATTCTCCTGCGACTAAGAAGCTCAAACCGGGCGATTAGAAAATCTATAACTTGTTTTTGTATTTTGAACTTTTTTTAAATCGGCGGTATTGTTTTTGTAACCGCGCGATTAATATTTTGTAATACTTAATGAAATAGAAATGAAGGCAATTTTACCTTTCTTTTTGTTACATCTCACTTTTCTTACTTGACTAAGTCCGCGCGGTCTCAGTTTAGCTTCCGATTTTAAAACATAAGTATGTAAACCGGCTGAGTTTGCGCTGCGACTTCCACAATGCTATCCGCAAGAGAGATATATTTTCCTGCGGTTTATACCGGAGTGCACGTCGACGATAAGCCGAGCGGCTAATAACTTAAACCGCAATTTTCCTTGATGAATTATTCAACGTTATCTACTGGAAGAGCTGAATTGCCGCGGCTTGCTCATACATAAACCGTGACCGCTAAGCTGCGCGGCCACCTGTCGCAGTCGGCAGACATCCATAACATTGAAATATTAGATTGCGGCTAGGGCGAACTCTGAAACGAATTGCCCATTTGATTAAAGGAACAAGAATAGAGAAACAAGCTTCGGCTTCCGATAATACAGGCCGATATAGGCATATGGAAGCCGGGAATTTTTGTGACGACAGTTCGCTGATTAGCTAATATAATTAATACCATAAGTCGGCAGATCAAAGCCAGGAATTAAATGCCAGACGCAGGTCGGGCGACTTCCTTTCCATATGAATAACAAACCGGCAATTGATATATTTAAGCCAAATAAGATACTGAATAGCGGATAGGCGGACGTAAGTCGGCCGAGTTCCCAAATATATTAATGATAATCCGGCAGGTAGGAACAGGAAAGTTAAAAAACTTAAGCCGGAATATGAAACCGGGCGGCTTGTGTAATTAATTATACAACCTGCACAGGCCGCTAAATAAAACCGCGAGATAGCGGATAGGCGCGTGTTGTCCTGCAAAAATAGGTGAAGACATGCACTTATGTGTCAATGTGGGCAGGTGCGTGCGGCATTGCTTTCCACACAAAGAGCACATAAGAGGGATCGAAATTCTTAAAATCCATGACCGATGTCAAGCGGGACAAGTACGCAACGTCTGCGACTGAAGTCAAGCAGGACAAGTACGCAATGTCTGCGACGAAGGTCAAGCGGGACAAGTACGTAATGCCTGTCTGTGACTGAAGTCATGCGTGACGGGTACGCAATGTCTGCGACTGAAGGCCAAGCGGAAAACCCACTACACATCTGCGACTGAAGTCAAGCGGGATGTGGAGGGCTTAAGAATTCGAAAGGGGCTCTTGCCCCTACATGCATGCATATTGGCATAAAGAGTAAAGCTAAAAATAAGCTTCAAATGAAAAAGTAACATTTGCATGATGTTAAGGAAGTGACAAAGGATATATATCTGTAGTTTTATCATGCCTCATTAATACCGATTGTGAAGGGGACGTTATATACCATTCTGAACATAAGTACTTTTCTTTATAGAAAGAAAGAGGAATCACTGCTTGAATTATTGAGCAAGAAATGGAAGATTGCCTTAGAGAATTACTGAATGACATATTCTTGCAACTTTCCAGCTCTTGCAAGTTGATTAGCCAATTCCCTGAGAGCTATGCAATCTTCTGCTAAATGACCAATATCTTTATGATATTTGCAAAAAAGCTCCTCGTGTCGATACTTGATTTTAGATTTCATACGCCGAGGCTTCTTGAACTCAGGCATTCCTTGAATGATTATCAAAAGATCTTCCATAGAAATTTTGAACTTAACATACTTACCTGAACCTTTTCCATACTTTGGAGTTTTATCCTGGAGAATATAAGGAGACTTGCAATATTCAACTTGCAAAACATCTTGTGAGGAAATAGATTGCTGTTGACCAGAAGTCCCTTGAGATTGTTTAGCCATTTGATTCAGAAACGAAACATAACCTTTATTTGCCTCTTCGCCCATTATGAATGTATTAACTATATCAATAAGATCTCCGTAGCTTTTGGGATATTTTGTGGTGAGCTTGAATTTCAATGGGCATTCTTGAAGTGCATTTATGAAAGCATACAAGTAATAGTCTTGATGGACGCTACAAATATCTAAAACCTCCTTTTGAAACCGATCAACAAAATCTGGATTAGACTCGTCAATTCCTTGCTTGATTCGGAAAAGAGCTCCAACGTCTCTTTTCCGCTTCCTGTAAATAGCGAATCTAGAAATAAATTGACTTCGAAGATCCTTAAAGATGGTTACTGATCGAGGTGGGAGGCTATAAAACCGTTCTCTTGCAACATTGCCAAAAGATATAACAAAGAGTTTGCATTTTACTCCATTTGACACTTTTCTCAGTGAAATAGCTGATTCAAAAGCTTGCAAGTGAGAAAACGGATCATCACAGCCAGAATACTCCGGGAGACGCGGGACTCTAAAGTTATCGGAGACAGTATCCCACTTAATTCGATTAATGAATGGAGAAGGGGCCTCTTCTTCTTCCTCACAAAGAGGTTCATTTGCAACAGATTCTAGGCCACGCTCAACACTGTTTGCAAAAATTTCTCTATGAGGGTCCACAACCTTACTATTAAAATACGAGCAATCCTGCACTTCTGAGAGATCTGTAGTCACTGAGATGCGGCTTGATTTATCATGACCCTTTGCAGGATTCATCCTGAAAAGAAAGAATAGCCGAACTTTTTCAAGAGACCGCAGAACAGCGGCGGCTTAACATGGCGGCTAGACGATACTGCAAACCGATAAGAAGACCGGCTGAAAAGAGAGCGGATAGAATGCCAAGTTCCACAGTGCGGGAGGCGGGCTGAAAGCCTTAGCCGGCTAAGTCGCGACTTGCTCGACAGGCCGCCGAACCCTAGAGGATAGAGCGGTCTGGATCCCTAGACCGCTGACTTCATCGATTAGTCGAGATCTGAAGGCCGCGTGTTAACTGTTGATGCACGAAAACGGACAGGGAGTCGGGCACCACCAGCTAACGGTTCGAACACCGGGGAATAGGGGAGGAAAGGAGGAGACTGTCGACCAATCGGTTACTAGCGGTCGCGGCTAAAGGACCGAAAAAGGGGGCCGCTGGCAGCGGCAACAGCAGAGTTCGCCCGCCGCGGCTTAAATGCCACTCTTGCGGCGGGCTTTCCTTTACTTAAAAATGAGAAACAGTTACAACGAGTAAAAGAGGAAGCCGGCCGGACTACAAGCCGCAATACACTAGACTTGAGACCGCAGCTCTTAACAGGCGAGCTCCTGGATCCCAGTCAGCGTGTCTTGGGGAGTGCACCCTCCCCCTATTTATAGGCTCGGGGGCCTGCCCAAACGGGCAGGGCTAAAATTACCGGCTGCCCGGGGTACAGGAGAACCGGGCAGAGGTGAGGGGAAGCAAAAGAGAAAGAAACAAGAAAGGAGGGAAGCCGCGCGGCCTGGCGGATTCCTCCTGGCGAGCTGACGCCTGGGTCCTTGGGCCTTGTCGCTGAGCAGGGTCGGCGTTGGCAGCGGCCTGACATGGAGACCGCCCGGCTTGGGAGGCTTGGCGGCTTGAACACTCAGACCGCCCGGTCTGGAAAACTGCGCGGGCAGGTCGCGGATTCCGGGCTTATCAGCAGACATCTGAAATATAACTGATCAAATGCTGAGAGCAAAGACCTGAGGTCTAGTGCAAAGACTGCAGCAGGAGGAGTTTGATCTTGAGACACAGCAGTAGTAGCAAGAATAGGAGCTGAAGAAGCAGCAATAGCAGCAGCAGCAGACAGGCTCACAGAAACAGCAGCAGCAGGCAGACTCACTTCATAGGGGATCTCCCCCTGCCTAGATTCAGACAAGGCTGGATCAAGGCACACTGCAGAAGGGGCTGCCTGAGGAAATAGAGATGAGAGCCTGACAGAGAGGGCTGCCACTGACAGGAGTAATGGAGCCAAGGAGGTCTCCAAAAGAAGAGATAGCCTGGGGGCTAGCAATTCATACAGCCTGTCAGCAAGGGCTGGAATGTCTACTTGCTCAGTAGTGACTGGAGCAGAGGTAGAGGAAGGAGGAGTATCTGTTGGTGAGGGTAGTTGAGGGCTGGTGAATGGGGGAAGAGATGGCTGAGGTGTGGGTAAGGTGGATATGGAGGACAGTGGGATGGAGATAGATGGGGTGAATGTGGGTTGGTCAATGATGTCTTGTAGAAGATCTTGATAGGATGTTAAGGATGAGGGTAGCTCAGGAGGAGAGGATGGTGAATCATCCATAAAGGAATCATCAATGAGGGTGAAGGAAGGAATGGAGTGTGATGAAGTGATATCTGGTTGAGGGTAGGAGAATAATTGATGGAATTGGTCTTCTGTGAGGGGAAGAGTAGGGACTGGAGATGGTGTAGATGTTGGAGAGGGGCTGGAGATGATGATGGTGGAGGGAGTTTGAATGGTAGATGGAATGGGAAGAGATGGAATTGGAGGAGGAGGAGCAACATCAGCAGGCAGGTCATCTGCAGGGGCAGAGACCTGTGGGGAAGGGACTCTGAGAGTCCTGGTGCCTGAAGGAGTGCTGGAGGAGGGCCTGCTGGGCTTGATGATTTGTCTGTCCCATTTACCAAATAGGGCACAAGACAGTCTCTTGGATGCATTGATGTGGATTCCAGAAGAGACCAGCAAAGCAGGGCACCTATGCTGCAGAAACACCCCTATAATTCTTCCAAAGTTTACAAAACTTTTGTTTATCTTCTTCTTAATAAGGTCAAAGAATAGCTCTCCCCAATTCAAATTCTTCCTGTCTACTAGGGCTCCCATGAGGCAGAGCTGATACCTTGAGATTGTATCATGAGGAGAGTGCTTAGCCAGTAGCACTTTCCCAACTACATCTGCCAGGAATCTGTATTCCACAAAAAGGTTCTTTTTCAAGAGCTTGCTAGGGTTAGCCTCAGAATGACCCATTCTGGCAAGCAAGTCGTATACTCTTCTCCAGACAACTTAGCAGTATCTCCACCAGATCTCAACTCAAAAACCTCTGTTAAAATTGCTGGGGTTAAGGGTACCTGAGTGCCAGATATTGACCCAACAATGGTGGAGTTGTCCTGATTGTGTGCAGTGTAGACCCATTCCTTAATCTCATCAGATGCAAACTTAATCCTTGTGGTCATGATTGCAGTCAAGTTATGCTCTTTGAATAACCCCAAAATAACCTGAAAAACCTGGTCGGTTGTGCTGAAGGAGTCCATGTCTATGTCGAAGCCAGCATCAAACTTCATGGCAGCAAGAACAGCAACAGACACAGCCATAGATACCTGCAAAGATTCAACAAACAAAACGACCAAGTGCAGAAATGTTTGGAGGGAAAGAAAGTTCTTGCAGAGAAATCGAAAGCGCAAAGGAGAACGACGGCGAAAAATGAATTTTATATTAGGGTTCGACGCAGAATTGGAAAGATCGTTGAACTCAGTTCGACGATCGAGGCTTCTAAAGGAATCTAAAGAGTCTTCAACATCGTCGATCTCCGTTCGACGATATTGGAGAGCGTCGAGCTCTGTTCGACGATCGTTCAGAGAACAAAATCGTCAAGCGCCGTTCGACGATCGTTGACCGGAAGAGATAGTTCATACTATCTGAGAAACGCTGAACTCAGGTCTACGATTTCAGAAATCGTCGATCTCCGTTCGACGATCTGGGGGAAAATCGTCGAGCTCAGTTTAGAAATCAGAAAAACTCTAGACACTAAGAAAAATCAGGATGTTTGCCTAGTCTTGGTCAATTTTTAAGCTTTTAAGATCTTGGATATTATTTAAGACTTCCTCCATCTAACATTCCTAACTGATTTAGGAAGAAGGTGTGTTTCTTTTCATCCAAGGGCTTGGTGAAAATATCTCCCCTTTGTAAATCAGTTGGGATATATTGTAGTTCAATTTTATTCTTTTCAACATTATCCCTTAAGAAATGATGCCTAATCTCTATGTGTTTTGTCCTACTATGGAGGACTGGATTTTGAGCTATAGAAATAGCACTGGTGTTTTCACAAAAGATTTTAGACTTCTCTAAGTTGTAGCCATAGTGTAGGAGTTGGTTTTGAATCCACAAGATTTGAGAACAACAACTGTCTGCAGCCATATATTCAGCTTCAGCAGTTGAAGTTGACACAGAAGTTTGTTTCTTACAAAACCAAGAGACAAGTCTGTCACCAAGGAACTGACAAGTTCCACTGGTGCTTTTCCTGTCAATTTTGCATCCAGCATAATCAGCATCAGAAAATCCAGTTAAATCAAATGCTGAATCTTTTGGATACCAGAGACCTAGATTTGGACAACTTTTAACATACCTGAGAATTCTCTTTACTAGTGTTAGGTGTGACTCTCTAGGGCTTACTTGGAACCTAGCACATATACATGTAGCAAACATTATATCTGATCTACTAGCTGTAAGGTACAGTAAAGATCCAATCATTGCTCTATATGTTGTCTGATCAACAGGTTTCCCATGTTCATCAGCATCCAATACAGCATTAGTAGGCATGGGTGTTTTCATACAAGATGCTTCAGACACGCCAAATTTCTTAACCAATTCATTTGCATATTTGGTTTGAGAAATAAAGATGCCTTCAGCATGTTGCTTGACTTGCAATCCTAGGAAGAAGGATAGCTCACCCATGCTACTCATTTCAAATTTAGAATGCGTTAGGTTGGAAAACCTTCTGCATAATTTGGAGTCAGTAGAACCAAAAATAATATCGTCTACATAAATCTGTACTAGTAGGGTATGGGACTTATGAGTTCTAATGAAAAGAGTTTGGTCTACTCTACCCCTTATAAATCCATTTTCCAAGAGAAAGCATGCTAGGGTCTCATACCATGCTCTAGGAGCTTGCTTGAGACCATATAATGCTTTGTTCAATCTAAAAACATAATCAGGATAAGTTGGAGAGATAAAACCTGGAGGTTGTCTGACATATACTTCCTCTTTGATGTCTCCATTTAGAAATGCACTTTTGACATCCATCTGATATACTTTGAAGCCTTTATGTGCTGCATAAGCTAAAAATATTCTGATGGCTTCCAATCTTGCAACAGGTGCAAAAGTCTGGTCATAGTCTATCCCTTCTTCTTGAGAATATCCCTGAGCAACTAGCCTTGCCTTGTTCCTTATAATTACTCCTTGATCATCCAGTTTGTTTCTGAATACCCACTTTGTTCCAACAATGGAGTGATCCTTAGGCTTTGGCACTAGTTCTCATACTTTGTTCCTCTCAAATTGATGCAACTCTTCTTGCATTGCAATGATCCAGTGTGGATCCTGCTCTGCATCTTGAATGGACTGAGGTTCAATTTGAGATTGGAAGTAGGTGTGTAACAGGTTTTGGTTGACCTGATTTCTAGTTTGCACACCAGCTGAGATGTCTCCAATTATTTGGGAAATTGGATGGTCTCTTGATATTACTAAATCAACAGGGGGTGTTGATTGTTCACCAACCTGTGTTGTTGTTTCCTCTTGTGGTACAACAACTGGCTCTTCAAGTTGTTCTTCAATATGTTGAGCACTTTCTTCATCTTCACTGCTTTCATCCCTTTGGGTAACCTGTAACTTGTTCAAGTCTTCAACAAGAGAATGTTCCTGCAAAGGTTCTATGGTAGAAGGGATCTTCTCCTTGAAAGACATGTTAGATTCATCAAATGATATATGGACAGATTCCTCAATTTTTAAAGATGATTTATTATAGACCCTATAAGCCTTGCTGATCATGGAGTATCCCAGAAACACTACTTCATCAGCTTTAGCTTGAAATTTTGCTAAATATTTCTTGTCATTATTATGTATGTAGCAAATACAACCAAAGATCCAAAATAATCAACTTTAGGTTTCTTCCCTTTGAGTAATTCATAGGGAGTCTTTCCCTTTAGTTTATGTATCAAACTTCTATTCAGCACATAGTTGGAGGTGTTCACAGCCTCTGCCCAAAAGGATAGAGGTAGATGAGCATCTGACAACAATGTAGTGGCAGATTCAATAAGGGTTCTATTTTTCCTTTCAGCTACCCCATTTTGTTGAGGAGTTCTAGGAGCTGATAAAGTATGTCTAATCTCTTCACTCTGACAGAACTCTTGCATAAGAAGAGAATCAAACTCTGTCCCATGATCACTTCTGATCAGGGCAATGTGAGTATTGAACTCAATCTGTATACATTTGAGAAACTCTTTCAGACACTTAAAGTTATCAGACTTCTTCCTTAGAAAGAACACCCAAGTGAATCTAGGGAAGTCATCTACAACTACTAAAGTGTAAGATTTCCCTCCTAGGCTTTATACTGTGATGGGTCCAAAAAGATCCATGTGTAACAGATACAATATCCTAGGTGAATCACTCTTATTAAGTGACTTAAAGCTATTTTTAGTTTGCTTGCCTAATTGACAAGCCTTGTAGAGTCCTTCCTTCTTGTAGGGGCCAGAAGGTAGTCCTCTAACAAGGTTGTCCTTGGATAGCCTAGCAATAGTTCTAAGGTTTAGGTGTCCTAGTCTTTTTTGCCATAAAATGTTTGTTCTAGAGACATAGTTAAACAGGCAAATATCTACATCAGTTGAAAGAAAATCTACTAGATAGTTGTTACCTTTCCTTTTACCTGTCAACACAGTTGTGTTGTCCTCTGACTTGATTTTGCATAATGCTTTGCTGAAGGTCACCTGGTAGCCTTCATCACACAGCTGACTGATGCTTATTAAGTTGTGCTTCAGTCCTTCCACATAAGCTACCTTCTTGAAAGTTACTGATCCAATCTGAACTGTATCATATCCTTTAGTCTGTCCAAAGTTTGAATCACCAAAGATAACTTTGGGTCCAAGCTTGGCTCTAAAGGAAGTGAAGTTGTCCTTGTTCCCTGTCATGTGCTTAGAGCACCCACTATCCAAGTACCATTACTGATTAGATGTTGGATAGGTTTTCACCTGCACATAAGATAATTCATTTGTTTTTGACCCAGTTTACCTTGGGCCTAGGTTGATAACCTTTAAATTCTGAAATAAAAGACATCATAGGTTGACTCTTATATCCTTCATGATGATATCTCCTTGGAGGTATAATCCATTCTGTATAAGGGTTAAATTTTTGGGATGAAGGACCCTTAGGATTGAATTTTGATTTGCCCTTGAAAAACTTTCCAGAGCTCTGACCTCTGTTCGACGATCTTGGAGCTGCGTTCGACGATCTTGGGTCAGATCGTCGAGCTCCGTTCGACGGTCGACTATAGCAGAGTTCAGGAACTTGGGACCGTCGACCTGCGTTCGACGATTTTGCCTGAGATCGTCGATCTGCGTTCGGTGATCGTCGACCTCCGTTCGACGATTTCTGCTGGGACTTAGTTTTCTGGGGTAGATCAGAATTTTTCCTAGCTACCTCTACAACTCCCTTTCCTTAGTCAGAAATGAATTTGATTGGAGTTGTTAGAACTATGGGTTGGCTGGATGAAGCACCCAAGCCCAGTGTACTATTGAATCTGGAGTTCACTGTGCTTGTGATGTCCATCAGCTTGATGCTTCTCCCATTAAGGGATTCTTTAAGCTTCTTGGCCTCAGAGAGCTCACCTTTCAGTGAAGTTATCTGCTCCCTACAGCACTCCAACTCCTGAGAGAGTTTGAGGTTTTCTGACTTTAAAGTATCATGTTCAGATAGATGATTTCTGAGAGAGATAATTTTTTTCTCAGATTTTAGCAAGTCTAAACACAATTCTTTAAATTCAGATTTAAAGTCCTCTGAGTTAAAATCAAAAGAACTGATTACCTGATCTTCTTCAGGTTGAGTCTCTGAATCTGACTCTGACTACTCTTCTTCTGAATTATGTGGTGAGGCATTGATTGCCATCATGCAGAACTCTTTCTCTTCTGCATCATCCTCATCATCACTGGAGCTGGATGAGGCTTCTGACTCCTCTTCAGTCTCACTCCAGGATTCAGCAACAAATCCCTTTCTTGTATGTTTGTTTTTGCTTGATGAGGGTTTGCCATTGCCATTCCTTTTGGAGTCTTTCTCCTTTCTTCTTTCTTTCTTGTCCCTTCTGTCCTTGTTTTTGTTTTCTGGACAGTCAGGAACTATGTGTCCTGGTTTCCTACAACCAAAGCAAACAATTTCTTTATTATTATTAATGATGGACTTGTCATACCTTGGCTTATCATGCTCCTTGTATGATCTCCTTCTGAAGTCCTTTCTGGCCATCTTATAAAATCTTTTGGCCAATAGACTCAGCAGTTCATCATTGCCTGTGGCTTTGTCTTCAGGCAGATCTTCAGTTGCCTTGAAGGCTATGGTCTTCTCTTTTCTTGTGGCTGGTAAGTCAGCCTTCTGTTCTTCTTCTCTATTCTTGATGAGTAGCTCATAAGATTTGAGCTTACCCAATAGAGCTTCAGTGGTGATCTCATTCAAACTTCTGGCATCCTTGATTGGCCAGATTCTTGAATCCCAAGTGCTAGGGAAGTACATTAGAATTTTGTCATTGAGTTCAGTTAGTGAGATCTCTTTATCCAATGTCCTGAGTTCACTGACAATTAGATTGAGCCTGTTATACATATCTTCCACTAACTCAGTTTCTCCCTTCTTGAAATTCTCATATTGAGATATGAGGTGGGATCTCCTATCCTTTCTCTCATCAGCTGAGCCTGAGACTATTTCAGAGAGTTTGTCCCAAATTTCCTTTGTTGAATTGCATTCAGCCACCTTTTGAAATATGTCATCAGACATTGTCTGGGCTAGGATGTTCATAGACTTGGCATCAGCTACCTTCCATCTCTTGATGTCAGCATCTGTTCCTGATGGAGGTGGAACAGCATTTGTACTTGAGTTCTCTGGAGGTCTTGGACATACTGTCAAAATAGAGTTAAAAATATCTTCGTCAATAGAATTCATGTACAGTCTTATCCTTGCTTTCCAAAGTGCAAACATGGATAGATTGCACACTGGAGGTCTGGTGCTAGCATAATCTTTGTTTTGGGCCATGATTTGTGAAAACAAAATCTAATAATAAACTACAAAAGAAAACAGATCTAACTAGGGATCTTTTGGGTTCAGGTGTTAGCCTGTGCAACCACCAAGGTGTGGTATGTTTAACCAACCTAGCTCTGATACCAATTGAAAGTGCAGCTAGATCTGATATACTCTAGAGGGGGGGTGAATAGAGTATATGGTGCTTTAAAACTTTTTACAACAATTGTTGTAATATGAGTTAGCAGGGAAGCAGTAATAAATCTAATCACAGAACTAAACTAATCAAAAGCTAATCACAGAATAATCACAGCCAGAAATAAAAATAAAGACAAGCAAAACCAGATGACACAAGGAAATATAGTGGTTCCCCTAAACTTGGGTACATCCACTCTTCTACCACCCTAGGTAGGAATCCACTGCAGGATGAGTTGATCAGGTGTCCTGGGCACCAATGAGCTTTTGATAAGGTGCTCAAAAACCAAATCAGATTTTTTGATCCGGTATCTTGCCACCAATGAGCTTTTGACAAGGTGCTCAAAAACCAAGTTCAAACTTTTTAAGGGAGTTTGAGAAACCCTTTACAGAGATGGGGGTGAGAGAGTGATGGAAGTCTTCTCTTTCTCAGATCAGCTGAGAAGACTATGTGGATTGATGGTGTCAAAGCTCCCCCTGAGTCCTTGAGATCTTCAGGAAAAGAAGCTTTGCTGTAGGGTGATAGGCCTTCAAAAGTTGAACTCCAGCAATAGATGATTTCAGCAATAACTGAAATATTGGATGTCTGGAGTCTTGAAATATGTTGGCCTTGAACACTTGAAAACTAGAGAGATCTGAAGATTTCAGAAAGATTTGATCTCCTTGGATGTGTGTTCTTGAGAATTCTTTGAGACAGAATATTTTTGTTCTTGTTCTGAAGAATACCGATGTCTGTTTGTGTGTCTGTGTATCTGTCTGAGAGATTCAAAAAAAATTCTTCTCTTTTATTCTCTGATACTGAATGAAGAAAACATTCTCTGTCAAGAATAGCCGTTGGCCTGCATTAATTGCATCCTTAATTGCAAAATGTCTTCTGGAGGAAAGTCCATAGAAATATTCCTTGAAAATCTCTTGAAACTTGGTCCAGAAATAAATGAAAACGGCTAGGAAATCTTCTGAATTAATTGCAGAATAACTCCTTAACTGATTTGAATTCGAATCTAGAAACATCCTTGAAGTTATCTGAAAACGTCGAACTGAGCTCTGCTATCGTCGGACTGAGCTCAGCGATATGGATATATACAGCAGCAGAACATCGTCGATCTGAGCTCAAAGTTCGTTGAACTGAGCTCAGAGATAGAAATCCAAAGCTGAGTCAAGATCGTCGAACTGAGCTCACCGATCGACGAATGGAGTTCGACGATATGATGAAGTTGAGCTCAGCGATCGTCGAATGGAGTTCGACGATCTGTCGAAGTTGAGCTAGACGATCGTCGATCGGAGTTCGACGAATCGTCGTGCTGAGCTCGACGATATGACTTGGTCTCAAACTGAAAAAGTCTTGGTCTTGAGGGCTGCTTCCAAACTTAGACTCCTAACCCTTAGACTCAATTCTAATTGACCTTTTGAGCTATACAGGAGGTCAAACATTGGTTTCCTAGAGACATAGTGATCCTGACCGAAATTAGTAATAGGGTGTTCCAACATGTACAACCAATCCATACCCAGGATGACGTCGAAATCCTCCAAGTCTATAACCTTCAGATCTGCCTTGGCCGGTAAATCCCCCAACATAATAGGACAATCCAGAATGCCCTGATCTGATATCACGGAATCACCCGAGGGGAATTTGACGCAAAAGACATCACCGACACGATCAAGAACCAGCTGGCACCGCTCTACAAAGGCCCTAGCCACAAATGAGTGGGTAGCACCTGAGTCAAAGAGAACGCATGCCCAGCGGTTCTTTACCTTAAAACTCCCTATATAAATATAAACGAGAAAATTGCACAATCATTTAAGAAAACAAAAGCCAAACTAATCTGCAATGGAAGTAAAAGACTAGCGAGAAGGTTTACCTGAAATGTCTTGCGTCGAAGTTTGAGCCTCCGCTGAAGATATCACATTCAGCTTCCCTTTGCCTCTATCCATAGACTAAGGCGGTGGCAACGCCTGAAGAGGAACTGGTCGGTGCACAGACTGGAGCTGCGGGCATCGGGCCTTGGTATGACCTTTCTGTCCGCACTGATAGCAGACCTTGTCCTTCAACCGGCAACGGGAAACATCATGCCCCTCTTTCTTGCACAGAGTACACACCACATTCTGCATGGGAGCACCCTGAATAGCATGCACATGCTCCTTCTGCGCCGCCGCCCTCTTGAACCATCTCTCAGCAGGATGGCCCGACCGGCCACAAAAACTACAGACCTCTTTGCTCCTCTTCCTCGAAGAAGCACCGGGCACTTGGGGGCTCTTTGCTTCAACAACTTTCCTCTTCTCATTCCTCGCCTGCTGTCCTCTTTGCTTCTCTCTTTCGATGGCATCTACCTTCAAAGCGGCCTCCACTGCCCCAGCATAACTCACCGCTCCATGAGCGACCGCTAGATGTTGTACATCGCTCCGCAGGCCTCCGAGGAAACGCTTCGTTCTATCCTCCTCTGAGCTCACCAAACTAGGGGCAAAGCGACTGAGTTTGCTAAACTCAATCTCATACTCGCTGACTGAGAGCTGCCTCTGCTTCAGATGCAAGAAGTCATTCATCAGCCTGTCTCGCCCCACTGACGGTAGATATTTCTGCATCAAGATCTCTTTGAAGGAAGCCCAAGTGCTTCCTCCTACCATTCCCTCCTTCTCCCTCATCCACCAGCTCTTCGCTAACCCCTTCAGCTGATAGGCGGCCAATATCACCTTCTGATCCTCAGACACTCCAGAGTAATGAAACATTTCTTCTATGGAAATCAACCAGTCATCCAATATCATGAAGTCCGCCTTACCATCGTATGTAGTGGGTCGCAGTCGCTGGAACTGAGTGATGAAAGCCATCTCCGGGGCACCACCACTGGAGGCACCAAAGGGGCTGGGGGTGCAGGAGGTGGGGGAACAGCTATACCCGTAGCAGGATCCTGTGCTCTCGGGGCTAGTCCTGCCACCACAGATATAAGGGACTGGATCTGAGACTGAACGTCCACCATCTGCCTCGATAGAGCCTCATTGCTCTGCCTCAGACTCTCCACAACTTCACCGCTTTGAGCACCAGAAGACTCACCCTCAGATTGGGGAGTCGACCTCGTCACTCTACGCTTAGGCGCCATACTGAAAAGAACAAACAGGCAATCATCAGAACCTAGTTCAACTACTAGGACAAAACAAACAGGTACGGACAAACCTACATAAGTACTTGCTTTCACTGCCAACTTGCTCTGGGGTTTTTATATATATATTTTGTTTTATACAGAGGAAATAATGCCACGCTTAATCTAAAATGGTTCACCACCATCATACTAACTCTTGTGCCTATATCGAGAATGCATGAATTTATATTCTTTTTGACCCGAAACCATGTGTGTACATATGTCATCCTGCAAGTCTTTAGCTTGATACGTTGTGCTTATGCAATGTTATGCTATGCATTATTGTGCTATGCATTCTAAAAAGGCCCTAATGCATGTTATGAGCGACGTACACATGAAAATGTTATGCATCTCATACTACATAACATTCCCATGCAATGAAAAAGAAAATGTGCTAGTCGTATTCATGTGGTGAGGTTATGCATCCCATACTACATAACCCTCATATGTTACCTCCGATGGTGGATCCATATACAAACACATATTATGCATCCCATACTACATAATGTGCCCCGTATACTTCATGTTATGCTATGAGTGTAGTGTTAGTGCTTCAGCCAAGACGTGCTGATGATATATCGGTGTGTGTATGACATGATGCTAAACTTCTAATACCTACAAGGAAAGGTTGCCCGACAAATTGTCAAGCAAACTCCCTCTGATACCAACTGTCACAACCCGCATTTCCTCCAAAATTTTAGAAGTATCAGAGTAGAAGAAAACGCGCGTTGTGATGCCACGTCGGGCAGGGGACAACTGCCGACGCTCAGGCAACCACCAACTACTAAGACTATGAAAAATCAAAAGCTTTAATGATGTGAAAATCAATTATATATTTTAGAGGTCGTATCCCTCGGCTTTGTGGATCAACTAGTCCACCCTTCAAAATTATACTTATACGTAGCAGAAAATACTTTATTCACTTTTTAACATCCTAAGAGAATGCATAAGCGTCCCCAGGGGACACCTAAGACTATGCAAGACCCTAGATTTAACTTATATGATATATATGAAAAATGACCTTTTACGTGGTTTTGAAAGTAGTGATTAAGCTTTTTAGAAAATAAAAAATGATGTCTGTGTTTTAGATATAATAATTGATTTTTATAGGTTTTAAAGTAACTAGCAACCTAACATAAATCATCCCAGGAGCAAGTTTAATAAATCTCAAAAATAGAAGAACTAATAGTGTAAGAAAGCGCAAAGTATCTAAAAGAGAAACCACCTGTGGGCGTCACCAACTAACACGAACCCACTGGTGAGTAGGTATGTCTATACTACAAGTCTAAAGAAAAGCTACCTCCCAAACAAGAGGAACTGAGAACCATAGTAGCAACTGAAATGCTAGAAAATCTCCAGGAGCAACCTAGCTGCACAGTCGGCTAAATACCTGTACCTGAGGTATTCAAAAAAAACGAACACCTCAGCAAAGCAACTATCAAAAGGGAAACAAAGGTACAATAGATTTATACAGGATTTAAAATCAGGTCAGAAGTAAGTGAAGGTGAAGTAAAACAGGTACAGATAAAAGAAGGTAAGTAAAGCAGGTAAAACTGATTCCCACAAAGGTAAGTGGAAAGGGAGTACATCAAGAGCACGAATGAAGCCGAACTTCTACTATCTCTGCAAAAAGGATTAGCAAAAATAAATAAATCCTAGCATAAAGGTAGAGCAGAAAGAGTCACCTAATACTGGAGATGGACAAAATCAGTAACAAGGGCCTAGGCTGGTGGCAACGGTCCAACCAATCCTAACAGGCCTAAATATCTCAAGGTGTTGTGGTGGTAGCATTAGTCCAACTCAACCAAACAACCCATATTGTCTTAATAAGACAAGAAGTAAAACAAGGGTGGCGGCATCGGTCCGACCCACCTCAAAATTACATCCTACTCCAGCACCAAGTGACTCAGAAAAACCCTTACTAGTGGTTCCATGAGCCACCAAGAAGTCACACTGAACCCTAAACACTCTAGAGCAACCCACCTAAGAGGCTTAGCTACCTAACAGTTGACGACGCTGGTTAACTAAACACACATTTAAAATGTGAAAATACGCTTAAACTCAAATACTAAAAATGTTACAAAATCAGTTTGATACCAAATATAACCAATTAGTTTGATACCAAACATGTGCAAGGAATTTGATACTAAAACGAGCTAGTCACGATTTACACTCAAGGAAAACAGCAGGCTAAAACATAAATCTTGAAATGAACAAGGCTAAAACATGGAGCACTCGGTGCTTGAACCGCAACGGGAAAAAAATGCACTTTACACTATCACCTAGAGCCGCACTCCTCCAAGTAAACATTCTCTGGAAACATCACATGCCCATGCCATTCTTAACAAGAACAAGTCTAAAACCATAGGGAAACTCGGTGGTTGAACATCAAAATAGCATTTGTATATAAATCATATGTATATATAAACAAAAGAACAACAACAAAATCTGATCCAACTCAAAAAAAAAACAACAACTCTAAAATTCATTCCGGCCGCAACTTTAGCAAACAAGGGATTTTGAACAAGAAATTTTGCACAAATTTTGGAATAACTAAATCCTTGCAGAGCTAGTTCAGAATTTAAGCAAATCAAGAACACAACCTAGAATTTCTTTGGCAAGGGCGAAGGGCACACTTGCCTAGCTTTTTTTTTGAAGAATTACGGCTGACCACGCTCTTCCCAACAGGCCCGGCCACAAGCGACCACTTAAGAAAAACCTGGACAAAATTTAGGGTAAGAAAACTCCATTACTGACCGGAAAAAAACTGGAGATGCAGCGATCCGACCGGGAAGAACATGGAGGAAATCTCAAGATCGATACCTTGGAAGGGAGATCTTGGCTAGAGGAGCACGGATCCGGCCTCAAAACGCGTTTTCGAGCGGATCTGGGTGGTGAACGGGCGGTCGGAGCAGCGCCAGGGCTTCCGCCTCTATTCTTCCGCACGAAGGAACGGTTTGGGCTCTGCAGGCAGCCGTCGGGTTGGGGAAAAAACACATAAACCTAAAGATAAAATCCTATATATATATATATATATATCCTAACTAATTAAGCACTAACCTAACCACTAAATGGGATTTGGTTTTAATTAAAAGTTTAAACCAATAACCTATACCTATACACATATAAATATATTCGTACACTTATAAATATACGTATATACTATATACCTACACTTATACGTATACCCATACCGCACACCCCCATATAAACACGCACATAAATATGTTTTTTATAAAGCTACGCACACACGTGCACGTATGCATTTATAAACCGGCATGCCTAAATCACTCATCATGCTAAAATGCGTAAGTATATATATACGCTAAAATAGAATGACCACCCGCTAACAGGCAACCGTCAAAACGACGTGAAATATAACGCTCTCGGATTCCGAACAAATCCGCACCGTAGCTAAACATTCGGGCTACGAAAGCATCAGCGAAGTCGGGCACAACCTCCGACGACCACACACTCGGGATAACCTCACCCGAAGCCAAAGCACAAGAATTCTCTAAGAGGCTCAGCCGAGTCTCCAAAACAGACTCCGGCTAGCTGGGGAACCCTGCAAACAGGCTACGAGCACTAAGAACACCTAACGAGGTACTGTCACAACGGCACGAGCCGGAAATGCGCCAACGTAACGCCAAACGAGGATTAAAACAATTACCGAAAAATCGGGGGCGTTACAGGACTTATGTTCATCTCTTTCGAGTATGAGGCGCTATTTCTCTTTACATGAGAATAATCAATTTCCTAGTAAATCTTAAGTTTTTAATTTAGAAAATAGGGTTTTTAAAATGCAGAAATAATATCCTTCCCAAACTCATCTCAATCGAGTGCTAAAAAGTTCTTAGCCTCTCATCGGGATGAGGTTAGTTATAGAAAAGTAAAAGACATATAAAGGTGCAGAAATAATATCCATCCCAACCATCTTAATTAAGCGTTAAAAAATTCTTAGCCTCTCATCCAGGATGTGGTGGTAGTAAAAAGAAAGAAAAAAATGAAAAGTACTTACACACACACCCTTTCTCAACAAAAATAAAAACTAATATATAAAGCAAGAAGAGATAAGAAAAATTACTGAAACCTGAAATTTATTTCATAAAAAGTGTTACACACAAGGAAACCCAAACTAGGGTTAGGAAAATAAAATTCGAAAGCTACTCCTAACTAATATGTATAACTATGTGGAACTCTACCAGTTCATTTCTAAACATCAGCCCTGGCCATCTATTTATAGCCGAAAAAAATGAAGTACACACCCCCCTTACACGCCCTCCTCGGGCGTGTCGCCTGGGCGTGACACTGACGTGGCGGCTGCAGATAGAATTTTGGCTGATTTCTGGATCGGGTTGAAAGTACACGGGCGTGACTTGATGGTCACGGGCGTATAATCGGGGTGTGTGTGCATGGCACGGAAGCTTGGCTTCTTCGGGGCATGACAGCTGGAATTTTGGTAGGTCATGACTTACATCATGGGCGTGCCACCTGGTACAGGGGCATGTAGGTTGGGCGTGACACGATCTTGCTGTCTTCGGCATTTCGATACAGCGTGACAGCTGGTTGTCTGCTTGGTCACTGGTGATGTCACGGGCATGACACGTGGAACACGGGCGTGTTCTTGGGCGTGACTTTAGTTCGCTGGCTTCAAGACTTCGGCACAGCATGACAACGAGTACTTTGCTTGGCCACGACTGAGGTCACAGACGTGACATGTGTCGCGGGGGCGTGTACTAGGGCGTGACTGCTGTTTGTTGGCCGAAATTTTCCGAAAGCTTTTGAAAGTCTATGTTTCAAGGATAGCTAAATCACCTGGGGGGGGTAAATAGGTTTCTTAGTCCTTATTGACTATCTTTTGTTTTCTTTATAATATCTTGTTATTTTCTTTTAGCTTTCAACTTAGGGTGATCTAGAGCTTGTCCTTAACACCTGCAAATAAGAAAAGAAAAACAACCATAGAAAAGCACACGGATATTTATAGTGGTTCCCCAATTGGGTAAATCCACTTTCCCTCCCACCTATCCAACTATCTTGTTGGACTAGGCACAAACTCCTTCAAACTGCTCCTAAGAGCTTACACCTTAGATTCCTCAGGATCTCTAAGTCTCCTCCAAGACTTACTTCTCAACCACAAAGGCCTACAACTTATGGTCAGCTGACCACCTAACTCAGGCGGTTAAGCCCTACACTCAGGATGGGAGGATTGCCCTACTTCAGATTCACAAAGGATCCAACCTCAGAGCACTGCAGTGCTCCTACACTAAGTGACCCGCAAGCCACCTATCTCAGCCTTATCTCTAAGGCCTGCAGCTCAGGCTTTTCAGCCTATAACGTCAGGCACAAAGCCCTATGTTGGATCCCTAGTTTGATTTGGGCTAGGTTCACTAAGTTAGGATCTTGTGACCCATCTTGTATAGCCAGGGTCATAGTTGTGTCCTAGAGTCTAGGCCAGTCCTTAGTATCAACACTACATGGACCAGCTATCATCAGACTGCCAGAGACTCAAGACTTGGAGATTTTCCAAAGACTCAGTAAAATGTGTTCGACGTTCGTCGAACTCAGGTCGACGATTGTCGTGCTCAACTCGAAGATCTCAGAGAAAATTCTCTGAGCTGAGCTCGACGAACTTGATTCTTAGGTCGACGATCTTTGGACTCTACCTTCAGCATTCCAAGTCCAGACTTTGTTCTCTAGACTCAGGTTGACGAACTTAGTTCTCTGCTCGATGAATTCTGGATTCTCTACTTTAACTTATTACTCCAGAAGTTTCCCAATTTTTCTAAGTCCAGAATAATCTTCAGTCGACGAATTCAAGATTCTCAGCTCGACGAAACAGATTCTCAGGTCGACGATTTCTAGGTACTTCAATACTTCACGCCAGAAGTTTGTGTCGACACCAGAAGCAAGACTTGTGTCGACACCAATAGCAATTATGTCGACATATAGGACTTATGTTAATACACTCCAGATTTCTGTCAACACAACATCCATGTCGACACAAGAAGTAATTATGTCGACACCCAGGACTTGTGTCGACACATTCCCCAGAAGTTCTGTCAACAAATTGTCAGGTCGACGAAATCAGCTATCACCTCGACGAACTCCATACACAGAATAGACAAAGTTTCTAGAGAATACAGTTCTACTCTCAGCTCGACGATCTTGGAACTCAGCTCGACGAACAGAAGTTATCCGGTCGACGAACACAGCTTCTCAGCTCGACGAACTGTGGACTCAGCTCGACGATTTCTATTATCTGTTCGACGAATCCAGACTTAATCATTTCGAGTCTTCTGTCCCTTTCCTAAAGCAATAATTCCTGAGTAATTAATGCTTCAATATTCTCTAAATATAATTGTTAGGCAAATCATTAATTAAGGTCTTCTCCAAGATTATTGCTTGCCGTTTTTCCATGGGACAGTTGGGGAAATAAATCAATGCAGTTTATTCTCAAGGTTGTCAGCATTGATTGCAGAGAAATTCAAATTTCGTAAGACAATTTTGACAGGAAATATAAAAGATATTTTCTCTCTTTTCCTACACACATTAGAGCAGAATACACAGTAGAGCAGAATACACAGTAGAGCAGAATACACACAGAGCAGAATAGAACATAGACACACAGACAGAAAATCACAATCAGTCTGCAACAAGAAACTCTCTGCTCTCTCTCTTAGAACTCTGATTCAGCAACTCAAGAAGCCCTAGACCAGAAGAATATCTGCTACGTAAAGAAGAAGAACAATCAATCAAAATCAATAGTATTTATTGTTCAACTCACTAGGACACTTCAAAGGACAACAACTATTCCATCTGTCAAGAAGTTTCTGAAGATCTTTCTGGTCTAGACTTAAAGATTGAAGCCCTATCACCATGAAGCAAAGCTCCAGATTTCCCAGAACCATTCTATATCACAGGGGGAGCAATTTGCTAAAATCATATCCACAAGTCTTCTTAGTTGTATATTGAGAAAGAGAAGACCATATCATCTCTCACCCCCCCACTGTATAAAGGGTTATAACTCCCTTCAAAAGTTATTCTTGGTTGCAAGTCACCTGAACAAAAGACTTGAGGTTTGGTTTTTGAGCACCTGATCAAAAGCTCATTGGTGCCAGCCACCTGATCAAAAATCTGAGAGGATTCCTACCAGGGTGGTAGAATAGTGGATGTACCCAGGTTGGAGAACCACTATAAATTTCTTGTGTTGTCTGGTTGCCCCTTCTTGTAGTTCTTGCTGTGTTTGTGCTTTCTAGGATTACTGTGTTTATATTTTATTAAGTTGTTTATGCACTTTCACAATTACAGCAAAAGCTAAAAAGATTTTAAGGATTTAAGAATACTCTATCCCCCCCCCCTCTAGAGTATTTCAGATATAACATATCACTTTCAATTGGTATCAGAGCAGGATTCCCTTGGTTGTACAAGCTAACCCTTGAACCAAAGATCCTGAGTTAGATCTGCCTTTTCATCTCCATTAGATTTATAGTCACACAGCATGACACAAAACAAGAACTATACAAGCACCAGACCTCCATTATGCAATCTGAATAAGTTTGCCATCTGGAAGGCAAGAATTAGGTTGTACATGAACTCTATTGATGAAGATATCTACAACTCCATTTTGACAGGTCCCCCTCAAGCATCTACTTCTGCAGCATCATCAAGCACAACTGCAGTTCCACCACCTAAGTGGACTGAAGCGCAGAAGAAGGCAAAGATTGTTGATGCTAAGGCAATGAATATACTGGCACAAACACTGTCAGATGATATATTTCAAAAGGTGGCTAAATGCACCTCAGCCAAAGCCATTTGGGATTCCCTTAACAAAATGTTGGCTGGATCAGCAGATGAAAGAAAGGATAGGAGATCCAATCTCATATCCCTCTATGAGAGTTTCAAGAAAGAAGAAGCTGAGACAGTAGTTGATATGTATAATAGGTTAAGCTCAATCATCAATGAGCTAAAAACCTTAGACAAGGACATCACCCTCACTGATGTGAATGATAAGATCCTAATGTGCTTCCCAAGCTCATGGGATTCAAGGATCTGGCCCATCAAGGAGGCCAGAAGCCTAAATGAGATTTCCACTGAATCTCTCTTAGGCAAGCTTAAGTCCTATGAACAGCTGATAAAATCCAGAGAGGCAGCTGAGCAAAGAATACCTCATCCAGCAAGAAAAAAACAAAGTATTGCATTCAAAGCTGCTGAGGAGACAGAGAATTCACCCACAAATGCAGAGCTGATGAGTCTTTTTGCCAAAAGATTCTACAAAATGGCAAGGAAAGACTTTAGGAGAAAGTCATCAAGGCATGATGACAAGCCAAGGTATGATAAAAGACCAACTAAAGAAGTGGTGTGTTTTGGTTGCAGGAAACCTGGACACTTCATCTCTGAGTGCCCAGAGAATCAGAAGAAGGAGAAGAGAAGAGAAAAAGACACAAGAAGACAACACAACAGCAGGCCTTCTTCCAGCAAATATAAGAAGAAGGAGAAAGACTTTGTGGCTGAATCCTAGAGTGAGACTGAGGATGAATCAACATCTTCCAGCTCCAGTGAAGATGATGAAGAGGCAAGGGCCAAAAAGTCTGCCTAATGGACATTGATGCCTCCAAAAGCCATTCAGAAGAAGAAGATTCAGACAATGAAGAAGCTTCAGAATCTGAAGCTGACCCAGTATTATATTCTTTTGATTACAGTTCTGACTCATTTAAATCTGAATTCAAAACCATGCGCATAGATTTAATTAACTTAGAAAAGGAAATCAAGACTCTTAGGGAAAAATTAGGAAACCTAGAAAATGTTAATTCTGAAAACAATAAGTTAAAGGATGAATTAACCCCAGCTAATGAACAAATCATATTATTAAAAACTGAGTTATGTGAGGCTAAACAACTTGAGGAAACTCTCAATGGGAGAAGCCTCAAGTTGATGGACATCACAAGCACTGTAAATGTCAGGCTTAATGGCAAGCTGGGCTTGGGTGCTTCATTAACTTTGCCTCCCATCCTCAAGAAAAATATTCTGACTACCCCCATTAAATTTGTTTCTGCAAAAGGGAAAAAAATAATAAACTATAAACAAACCAAAGAACATCCTCCAAAATCAATAGGTCAAAACAACAAAAATCAGAAAACCTCAAGTAAAAACAAGGTTCAGCAAAATTCGTCGAACTCAGATTGACGAAATGTTGTCAGTTCGTCGAACCCCACTAGACGAATGCTGAACGCAAACTATAGCTATAATTATTCATCTAACTGCGATCGACGACCTCTGTATGGTTCGTTGAGAAAAGGTCAACGAACGTGGGGCACAGAAAATGAATATGTTCATTCTCTGGGCAGAGATCGACGATCTCAACCCAATTCGTCGAACTCTGGTCGACGAACTTATAGAAATTCATCGAACCCAGAAAGACTTAATAGGAATGTTAAATATAACCGCAACTCTAATAATTCTAGAAAACCATTTAACCCTGTAGATGATTTGGCAATACCACCTAGAAGATATCACCATCTAGGATATAAATCTCAACCAGAATTCTCTGTTATATCTAGCTTTTCATATCAACAATACAAAGGACCCAAGGTAACCTGGGTCAAGAACAATTAATTGTTTTTCATTGCAGGTGAAGAGCTGTCCAGTAAATAATCAAACATGGTACATGGACAGTGGATGCTCCAAACATATGACTGGCCGCAAAGACATCTTAACCAACTATAAGTCCAAGCTAGAACCAAATGTTATCTTTGGTGATTCAAAATGTGGCCAGTCTGAAGGTTTTGGAGAGGTGAAGATTGGAGCAATCATTTTCAAGAAAGTGACATATATCAAAGGACTCAAGCATAACCTCATCTCCATAAGTCAGTTATGTGATGGAGGTTCTCAGATACACTTTAACTCATCTTCTTGCACTATTGCTAATAAGGAAAAACAAACTGTTTTAATAGGGAATAGACAAGGTAACATATACTTAGTTGATTTTCTTTCTACCAAGTCTGATATCTGCTTACTTAATATAACTGGTAATCAGAATGATTTATGGCATAAAAGGTTAGGGCATGTAAACTTGAAAAACATTGCTAGACTATCAAAAGACAACCTTGTTAGAGGTTTACCTTCTGCTCCCTACAAGAAGGAAGGCCTTTGCAGGGCTTGCCAACTAGGCAAGCAAACTAAATCTAGTTTTAAATCTGTTAATAAAAGTGATTCAACTAAGATTTTGTATTTGCCACACATGGATCTCTTTTGACCCATTGCTGTATAAAACCTAGGAGGGAAATCATACACCTTAGTTATTGTAGACGACTTCTCAAGGTTCACTTGGGTGTCCTTTCTGAGATCTAAGTCAGATAACTTTAAGGTTCTTATAGATTTTCTTAGGATCATACAGATTGAGTTCTCTACTCATGTTGCATTGATCAGAAGTGATCATGACACAGAGTTTGAGTCTCTTCTTATGCATGAGTTCTGTGAGAAGGAAGGTATCAGACACTGCTTCTCAGCTCCTAGAACTCCCCAACAAAATGGGGTAGCTGAAAGGAAAAATAGGACACTAATTGAAACTGCAGGTACATTACTTGCAAATACTTACATGCCACTAACCTTTTGGGCAGAGGCTGTAAACACTGCAAATTATGTCCTGAATAGAAGCCTGATACATAAACTAAAGAACAGGACTCCCTATGAATTACTTAAAGGGAAACAACCTAAAATCAACTATTTTATAGTATTTGGATGTATATGTTATATTCACAACAACAATAAAAGATAAATTAGAAAGTTTGAGGCTACGGCTGAAGAAAGAATCTTTCTAGGATATTCCCAAGTAAGCAAAGCCTATACGGTTTTTAATAAATCATCTCTAAAAATTGAAGAATCTATTCATGTTATATTTGATGAAGCTAACATGTCTTGCAAGGAGAAAGAGATTTCTACCAATAACACCTTATAGTACCTCATTTGTGTGAGAATTTGGATGGACTAAACCTCACCCAAGAGGTTCCAACACATCCTTCTCCACAAGTCATTGAAGAAAGTGAAGATGAAGGCATTGAAGGAATTGATCTTCCCCCAACAGCAAACATAATTCCACAAGAGGAATTAGTTCCTACTGCTGTTGCAGAACCAACTCCACCCACTGATCTTTTCACACTAAGGGATCCCCCGAGATCTCAAGTGATTGGAGACATATCAGCAGGTGTACAAACAAGACATCAAATCAACCAAGATTTGATGCATGTCTGTTTTCTCTCTCAGGTTGAACCTCTATCCATCCATGATGCAGAGCAAGATCCCCACTGTATCATTGTAATGCATGAGGAATTAAACCAATTTGAGAGATGTAGAGTTTTGGATTTGGTTCCAAGACCCCACAACTACCCAGTATTTGGAACCAAATGGGTTTACAGAAACAAGCTGGATGCCCAAGGACTGATTGTGAGAAACAAGGCTAGGCTTGTTGCTCAAGGATATATGCAAGAAGAAGGAATAGATTATGACCAAACCTTTGCACCTGTGGCAAGGTTAGAGGCAATCAGAATTTTTCTTGCCTATGCAGCCTTCAAGAAATTCAAGGTCTACCAGATGGATGTTAAGAGTGCTTTTCTGAATGGATTATTAAAAGAAGAGGTTTATGTTGAACAACCTCCAGGTTTTGTCTCTCCAACTCACCCCTCTCATGTTTTTAAATTGCATAAAGCCCTCTATGGTGTAACATCCTGAAAGTCCACCTAGTGTCAACTACCTTCACCTATGGGGGGGGGGGAATATGTGACGTGCAGCGTTTTTGCGGAATTAAAATTGTACCTGCACACGAAAACAAAACAACATAGCAAAGAAGGTACACAAGCAATTTATAGTGGTTCCCCGATTTGGGTACATCCACTTTCCCCCTTCGACCTATCTCCCAACAAGGGACGACTCGGTCACTTCACCAACAGGATTCAAATCCAATCCTTGCACTATCGGAAGGAACCCTTCCACACGTAGGAGACAACACTCCCACAACACGGGTTGCACCCAACCCTTACAACTAGGAACCAACGTTCCTTTACAACAAAAATGAAACTAGAATGTATAAGAAATACAAACAACTTTGGAGACTAAGGTGTCCCTCTTCGTTCGATGACGGGTTCTTGAAGTCAGCGAAGAGTCCACAACCCTAGATCTCACTTGGAGAGTATCTCCCCGAAACCGGCGGCGGCAAGAAGGGCGGCTGCACGGTTCTTGGAATCGGCGGCGACAACGGTGTGTGGCTGCAGTACTTTGGAGACTCAATCTTCGTAGCAAAGCAAGCAAGGTCTACCAACGGTCACACTAGGATCGATCGTCTCAATCAATTCGGAAGGGGAAGGTTTTCCCGATCAACGAATCAAGAGACAAAGAATCTCTGGTTAGACGCGTGAGACGCTGTGCTTGGCAGAGCTTCTGTCGCCGGAAGATCTGGAAGAATCATGATCAACCGGCCGGCGATCGACTAGCACAAGTGGCGACGGCGGCGGAGCAGGTATCGCGATTTAGGTTAAGGTCGGCGGCTCGGCTTCGTCTTTTTCTGTGTATGTCCGCTGTTCAAAAATACGCGTGTATTTATACACTTGAATACTTCATAATGACCGTTGTGGGTCCCACCAGAAGAAACCCCAAGCCCGCTTCAAAACAGTGCCAGCGGCAGAGTCCGGTTCAGCGGTTTCCAGAAAATTGCCCAAGGCAGAATCGACGAGAATCGAAGGTGATTCTCGCCGATTCAGCGAGAATCAGAGGTGATTCTCATCGAATCGTCGAGAATCAAAGGTGATTCTCGTCGATGTAGACTTGTTTGCACGCTCTGAGGTAGCTGGAAAGAGACGGCGAGAATCAACCAGTGAATCTCGACGATTCGGCGAGAATCGCTAGTGATTCCCACCGAATCGGCGAGAATCACTTGGTGATTCTCGTCGAATAATACCTGGATGATTTTTCGTCTTTCCGCCTCTGAGCTGCTCTTTGACTCATCCTTGCTCCTTGTCTGTTCTTGCAATATCACAGCCCTGTACTTGAAAATAAGTACACTCCAATAGAGAGAGTACATGTAGGCCAACACACTGATCTGCTCAACGAGGGATTACGTTGTGCAGACTCGTGTATATTGACCTACTGCACCCTGACATTGGTGTGCACTTAGCGTGGAATAACTGCAAGCACAACTTGAAATATTTTATCAAATACATTGTCTATTTACCTTAGCTTGTTCAGGGGCTTCTTCAAATCAGGTGCGTTGTGGATACAATACCCAACAATCTCCCCCTATTTGAAGAAGCCTAAACCCTACAAGCTAAGGTGAATAGAGCGTATGGGAATGAAAATCATAAACTTGAAATTGAGTTGAGAGAGATATTCATTACCAGTACCAATTTCTTGAGAGCAAACTTGGAGCCACCTTAGCCTTAGCCGAGAGGGTAATCTCCCCCTTTTTGGCTTCTGCAAATCTGGGTCTGTTGCATTTGATCCCTTGCTCCCCCTCAGTTCTTGCACCTGTGCTCACACTTGAGTTCCTGGCAGAGGCTCCCCCTAGATGCACGAGCCTGGAGCTTCTGTAGTCTTCATTCCTCATAGTTTAGCATCCCCAATTCAGTTTTGAAAAGACTGAACTTGGCTTCATCTAAGGGCTTTGTGAATATATCTGCAATCTGCCTATCCGTGGGGACATAACAGAGAGAGATGTCCTTGTTCTCCACGTGCTCCCGAATGAAGTGGTAGCGCACTTCAATATGCTTCGTTCTGTTGTGCGATACCGGATTGTTGGCAATTGCAATTGCACTGGAGGAGTCGTAGTACATTGGTACTTCCTTGAACTGAAGGTCGTAGTCGGCTAACTGGTTTCTGATCCATAGGAGTTGTGCGCAACAGCTGCCTGCCGAGATGTACTCAGACTCTGCTGTGGAGGTAGCTACACAATTCTGCTTCTTGCTGTTCCATGAGATAAGCCTTCTTCCGAGGAATTGACACGTCCCGGAAGTGCTTTTCCTGTCATCCCTACTCCCTGCAAAATCAGCATCTGAAAAACCTATTAGCTCGACATCATTGTTTCTCGGGTACCACAAGCCAAGATTGGGAGTACCTTTAAGGTATCTTAGAATTCGCTTTGCAGCGACATAGTGAGATTCCTTAGTGTTCACCTGATATCTGGCACAGACACATGTGGAGAACATGATATCCGGTCTACTAGCAGTAAGGTAGAGCAGGGATCCAATGATGCTTCTGTATTTGGTTTCATCGAAAGGTTTACCTTTCTCAACCTTATCCAGAGACATAGTGGATCTCATTGGAGTCCTCATAGAGGTTGCATTCTCCATACCGAATTTCTTGAGGAGTTCATTTGTGAACTTCGTCTGAGAGATGAAGATTCCATCCTCAGACTGTTTCACTTGAAGTCCCAAGAAATACTTTAGCTCTCCCATACTACTCATTTCAAACTTTCCTTGCATAAGTTTAGAAAACTTTTAGCAAAGATTGTTGTCCGTTGAGCCGAATATAATGTCATCGACATAGATTTGCACCAGCAAAATCTTGCCTTTGACTTCCCTGAGAAACAATGTCTTATCTATTTTACCTCTAGAGAAATTGTTCTCAAGAAGAAAACTAGATAAAGTCTCATACCAAGCTCGTGGAGCTTGTTTTAAACCATATAGAGCTTTATTAAGAAAATATACATGATTGGGATAAGTAGGATTGACAAAACCTGGGGGTTGAGCGACGTATACTTCCTCTTTCAGGTCTCCGTTCAAGAACGCTGATTTCACATCCATTTGATAGACTGTGAATCCTTTGTGCGAAGCATACGCCAGGAACAATCTGATTGCCTCGAGCCTTGCCACTGGTGCAAAGGTCTGGTCGAAGTCAATCCCCTCCTCCTGTCTGTAACCTTGAGCCACCAGCCTGGCCTTGTTCTTTATGATAACACCATGTTCATCCAGTTTGTTTCTGAAGATCCACTTGGTGCCAATCACATTCGGCTTGTGTGGTCTGGGAACCAGCGTCCAAACGTTGCATCGTTCAAATTGATGTAGTTCATCTTCATGGCCAAAATCCATGCCGCATCTTTGTTCGCCTCGTCGAACTTCTTTGGCTCAACCTGTGACAGGAAGCTAAGATGCAAAATCTCGTTAATAGTACCTCTTCGAGTTCTGACACCGTCACGAGGATCTCCGATGATCTGATCTCTAGGATGATCCCTCACGTGCCGGAGCTCTAGAAGTCTGGCGTCTGGAGCTTCGACTACTTCTTGGGCTTCTCCATCTTCTAAGAGATTTGTTCCATTTTGATCTTCAACATTCTCAGTTGACGTTGAGGTGGAAACTTTGACGTACTTAGGAGTTTCATCTTTAGCGGTCTCATCGAGACTCAGCTGTTCAAGTCGTGCACCTGCATCTTCAAGAATACCGCTGGAAGAATTGCTGTTAAGCAAACTTCCTTCATCAAATACAACATTAATTGATTCTTCTACCACTAGGGTTTTCTTATTGAAGACCCTATATGCCCGACTGTGGGAACTATAGCCCATGAATATGCCTTCGAAGCATTTTTCACCAAATTTAGTACGCGGGTACTTCCCATTATTCAGTACATAGCATCTGCAACCAAAGATCCTCAAGTAGGACATGGTTGGTTTCCTGCCTCTCAGTAGCTCATAAGGCGTCTTACGATGATGCTTGTTGATCAATGCTCGGTTTTGTACATGACAAGCTGTATTGACCGCCTCTGCCTAGAAGTATTCTGGGAGAGAAGCGTCTTTCAACATTGTCGTGCAGGCTTCAATGAGAGTTCTATTTCTCCTCTCCGCAACTCCATTTTGCTGAGGAGTGTGCGGGGAGGAAAACTCATGAAAGATACCTTGTTCTTCACAAAACTCTGTCATAGCACCAGATTCGAATTATGTTCCATGGTCACTTCTGATTTTGACCACTGAGCAGTTAAATTCGTTCTGAACCTGCTTGACAAAACTAGTGAAGATGTCAAACGTATCCGACTTTCGTTTTAAGAAGAACACCCATGCAAACCGAGAATTATCATCAACTATCACTAGCGTATAGGACTTGCCTCCCAAGCTATGAACTTGCATTGGACCAAACAAGTCCATATGTAGAAGGTAAAGACATCGGGAAGAGTCTTTGTCTGCAATGCTCTTAAAGGTAGCCCGAGTCTGTTTGCCTATTTGGCATGCAGGACAGGGGCTATCTTTGATGCACTTGATAACGGGAGCATCCCTTACTAAGTTTTTAGAAAACAACATACTAATTGTTTTGAAATTAACATGTGCCAATCTCTTGTGCCATTGTTCACAAAGAGTTGCACTGCGTGTTGCCACTAGGCATACGGGGGTAGACGAATCTAAACTAAGAAAATTTAAGCAGAAGATATTTCGGCTCCTAATGCCTGTTAATACCGTCTCAAAAGAGGCACATGATATTATCAGGCATTTATCCTTGCAGAACTTAACGTCACAACCTTTGTCACATAACTGACTTACACTGATCAGGTTATGGTTTAACCCTTCAACATAAGCCACGTCGGTGATAGAGATTATACCGTTGGAAATCATACCGTAACCTCTGGTGACTCCTCGATCTGACCCCCCAAAGATGACTTTGGGTCCATTCGCGATTGGAGTGTAATCACGCAGCAGGCTTCTTGTCCCAGTCATATGCCGGGAGCATCCACTGTCCAAGTACCATATTGGTGTTTTGGTGGCCTTTGGACATTCCTGCAAAACAAAATTAATTTCTCTTAGGAACCCAATCGAACTTGGGTCCTAGATTCTTGGTTAGCATACTCCCCCTCGGGTGGTTAGCCCTACGAGTGGTCGGCCTATTGTAACATAGCCTTGTTATACCTCGGTGAATCCAAAGACCGACTTTGGCAAACAAATCGTGGTGTACCTCTTCCTAGACTCCGCTTCGAGATCCCAGGGTTCAATGCCATTGTTCTTTTTCAGTTTTCCCAATTTTCCCTCTTTTGTAACCCTCCTACCGTAAAGAATTGACCGTCCCATGTAATCGTACGACACTTCATCTCTTAAGGTGCCTTGAAGACCTCACCGAATCCGGGGAAAAGTCCCACCCATGCTCTTTCCCCTTTCCTCCCACGATTGACGACATTTGTTCTGTCGATGCAAGGAAAGCGCCTCCTGTACGCATCCTAGTCGAGCCTTCCCCTTTTCATGTCAGGCCTTGTTGCATGCTTATTCCTCGGTTTCTACTGGAACAGGAACCCCCTCTACATGCCCCACAGACCCACTCTTTGGCCACCTCAACCATCTATTTTTGGCATAGGGAAGCTCTTGAGATCTTCCTTTCTCGGCCTCATCCTCCTTCAAGGAGCTTAAGAGACTGTTTGGTCAGGTTGTGCTTGTCGGAGAGTATATCAAACTGTATAGTGTGTTAAGGAATTTCATTCGCAGCCTTTCTTTACGACATCCTGAATATGTGAGCAGATGATTATTATGTAGTGCTTCACGGGGAGATCCTGTGATCATCATTGTGTTTCAGAGTCAGAGTCGGAGAAGGGGTGTGAGCTTTTCCCATTTCCTATAATTCTCATTTGTGCAAGTGTGACTTGAAATCCTTCGTATGAAGTATGAAGGAGAACGTATTTGCTTGCTTATTTGAAATTGTGGTAAATGTTGTCTTAATTTGATAAACTTCAATAATTTTATTTGCTAAAATTAATTCCGGATTGAATTTAATCAAACAAGCATCATATAGTTTAGCTTTGTTTGAATCAACCTGACACCACTCACATAGACTTGCATTAGTGTCAGCACAATCTCCAATCCTACCCTGCATCAGATTTGATATCAGAGCCCCAAGTTAGGGTCACTTGCATGCTACATAGAGGTAGGCCTTATCGTCAAATCATGTCTGACCCGAACCTTATCAACAAGAGAACCACCAACTACAACTCTGAAATGATACCTGCAAAATTTCAACGGTTAATGTTAGATCAATATGTTTGATCTCGACGATCGACTACTTCGACAAGTATCGTCGACCGCGGCTCGACGGTCGACGAGATTCGACGTGTATCGTCAAGTGATGCTCGACGATCGGCGAGAATCGTCGAGTATTGTACTCTGATTCTCGCCGATCCATGGTGATGCTCGCTGATCGATTCTCGCCGATTCTCGCCGACACTCGCCGATTGATACTCGCCGATTCTGAACCCTATTTCGGGGTGGTCTGCGGATAGCGATTTTCCTGGGTTTATTTATACCTTTGGTATAAATAGGACACTTAGGGTTTTCGGGAAAGTAGCTCGCGATTTTCTCCTGTAGCAGATCGAAACCCGCAACGGAAGAGTTCCGTTCCGCGATCGTTCCGCCGATCCCGAATCCCGCCGCCGACGGAAGGGTTCTGCCGCCGCCGTGTTCGCTCCGTCGACCTCCTCTTCTCCGGCGACTGTCGTTGGTGCTGCTCTTCCTGGCGCGGACCTAGCAGTCCGTGGATTAGCAGAGGTGCGGTCTTCTCCATCCCGATAATCCGTGCGACGGATAGATCGGCGTTCTCCCGCTCGTGTGGACTTCTGTAAAAACGTGGACATTAATCCACGTAGAACTCGCCGCTAGCAGGAAGAAGAAATTTGGAGCATCTCCATTGAGTTGTGACTCAACGCCACCGAGGTAATCTTTGCCTAGTTTTTGCTAACTTCTTGATTCAACGTTCATGGCCCGATCTACATCTCTTTGGGTTTTTCTTGATGTTTATTTTTCCGCTGCGTGCACAAGCGTTGTGCCATCCTCATAGAGAAACCCAATAGTGGTATCAGAGCCAGGTTACGGCCATGATCGTTGTTTTGGAAGTTTGTTATTCCAGTGCGTGTAAACCTAGGGATTTAGAAGTGTTCTAAATGTCTAGATTTAGTCTTGGTCTCCTCCAAGAATGTCTGGGATTTCGTGGGAATTTCTAAGTGTTAGAAATTGTTGTCTCCTTAGCAGTAACCATCCCTCGAGTATGTTTTGGATTGTGAATCCAACATAGAGAGATGAGCTTGTCTACTGCTTTAAGTTGAGTTGTCTTCGCCTTTGTCCAATGCATGTAAATCTGAGGATTTGGAAGTTTCCGGATGTTCAGATTTAGCCCTTCCTTCTATCAAATGTTGATGGTGTCAGGATGTGCACATAAGGGATGCATGTGGTTTTAGAAATTTTGTTTTTTTTCTTTGGATGTGCACATTGATCAAATGTTGATCATGGTTAATTGTTAACCTATAATTGAAAAATCCCTTCATCTAATATTAAGTGTTCGGATGCATTCCGATGGATGACACTCTTCCTGCCTCGATCGATGAAGTGTGGGCTTGCCAAAGCAAGGTGCATTAATCTATCTTGGTAAGGGTGCGAGCGGATAATTGTGATATCCCACTGTCGACATCGGGTCATACTTAACTAGGTGAACTCAAAGGTTGAGTGCCTAGAGGCATAGGGTTGGCATGCACCATATGTTGGATGCGAATAAGGAGTTATTCACCAACTATACAAGAATTGCATGAGGATGCAATTGGCAAGCGTTGCCTACCTAAATAACCGCATCGTGAGAGGAACGCCAAAGCGGACTCATAGTGTTGGTGAAATACGGATCTTGTCCACTAAGAGAGTAGCTCGCATGAACTCTCCGAATTGTTAGTGAGGGCTATCATTTCGAATAAAATAGTGGGAGTATTTTAATTGAAGTCCAAATTAAAATAAATTGTATTTGAAATTTGGTACTGATTTTATTCTGCATAAATTCTTGTAGAATTCCATGGCAAGTGTTTCACACTCCACCTTGTCTCTGAGAGCCATCCTTGAGAAGGACAAGCTCAGTGGGACAAATTACATGGACTGGTACAGGAACCTGAGAATTGTTCTCAGACAGGAGCGAAAGCTCTATGTCTTGGAAGAAGAAGCCCCCGAGGTGCCGACCGGGAACTCTTCCCGTGCTGAGAAGGATACTTATAAGAAGTATACTGACGATGCTTTGGATGTCGAATGCCTTATGCTTGCCACCATGAACTCTGAGCTTCAGAAGCAACATGAGAACATGGGGTGCAAGGAGATTGACGAGCATCTCAAGAAAATGTTTCAAGGGCAGGCTCGTCAAGAGAGGTTCGACATCACGAAAGCGTTGTTTCAGTGCAAGATGGGAGTTCGAGACTCAGTAGGGACTCACGTACTCAAGATGATTTGGTATATCGAGAACCATGAAAGACTGGGTTTTCCTCTTGGTCAAGAGTTGGCCACGGATCTGATCCTGCAATCGTTGCTGGACAGTTATGAGCAGTTCGTCTTGAACTACAACATGAATGAGATAGAAAAGACACTGCCCGAACTCCTAGGCATGTTGAGAACTGCCGAAATCAACATGCAGCCCCATACTGATGGTGCATAAGGGCAAGGGCAAAGCCACGGGTTCCAAGAAGACGAAGGTGGGACCTAAGTCATATCTTGAGCCCAAGTCTTCAGCACTGATGAAAAAGAAAAGCACGGTGAAGGAAGGGAAATGCCACCACTGTGGCAAGGCTGGTCATTGGAGGAGGAACTGTCCTTCATACATTGAGGGTCTGCAGAAATTGAGGGGAGGTATGACTTCCGCTTCAAATGTTTACGTTATAGAGATAAACCTTTCTGCTCCTTCATCTTGGGTATTGGATACCGGATGTGGTTCTCACATTTGTACAAATGTGCAGGAACTGGGAAGGAGAAGATTGCTGAGTAAAGGGGAGGTGGACCTCCGCGTCGGCAATGGAGCAAGAGTTGCTGCTGTAGCCGTAGGGGTTTATCGTCTTTCTTTGCCTAGTGGGCTTGTAATAGAACTTGATAATTGTTATTTCGTTCCGGCCATAACTAGAAACATTATATTTATTTCATGTTTGGACATGATTGGATTTTCTTTTATAATTAAGAACAACTGTTGTTCTATATTTAAGAATGATGTTTGTTATGCTGTAGCCCAATTGTTTAATGGTCTTTATGTTTTGAACTTGGACCATCTGATCTGTAATGTAGATAATAATAAAAGACTAAGAACAAATGACTCGAACCCTACTTTTCTCTGGCATTGTCGTTTGGGCCTTATCAAGGAGAAGCGCATATCCAAGCTCCATAGAGATGGACTTTTGGACTCATTTGATTATGAATCATTTGAGCGATGCGAATCTTGTTTGTTAGGCAAGATGACTAAAGCTCCTTTCACTGGTTATACTGAGAGGGCTGAGGATCTCTTGGGTGTTGTACATAGTGATGTATGCGGACCCATGAGTTCTATGGCTAGAGGAGGGTATTTCTACTTTGTTACATTTACTGATGATTTCAGTAGATACGGATATGTGTATCTTATGAAGTGCAAATCCGAGACCTTTGAAAAGTTCAAAGAGTTCAAGAATGAAGTAGAAAACCAGTTGGGTAAAAGGGTTAAAGCACTCCGATCTGATCGAGGTGGCGAATACCTGAGTCATGAGTTCCGTGATCATCTGAAAGAGTGTGGTATTATATCACAGCTCACTCCACCTAGAACACCACAACATAATGGTGTGTCTGATAGGAGAAATCGTACTCTGTTAGACATGGTACGTTAGATGATGAGTCATGCAGACTTGCCTGTTTCCTTTTGGGGTTTTGCTTTAGAGACTGCTGCAATGACATTGAATCGCGCTCCAACTAAAACGGTTCTGAAGACACCATATGAGATATGGACTGGGAAGCGTCCTAGTATGTCGTTCATTAAAATTTGGGGCTGTGAGGCATACGTGAGACGTCAAATGCCTGACAAGCTGGAACCCAAATCGGATAAATGTTATCTGGTGGGATATCCTAAGGAAACGAAAGGGTATTACTTTTACCTACCGTCTGAGGGCAAAGTATTGTCGCAAGGACTGGTGTCTTCTTGGAGAAAGAGTTCTTATCAAGAAACACTGAAAAGGTAGAGCTTGAAGAAGTTCAAGAACCACATGTAGTGAATGAACCGGAATTGGATTCTAAGACAGTACTACAAGATGTTGTAGCTAGAGAACCTGCTCAGGGAACACAAGTCCTACGTAGATCTGGTAGACTGAGGTTTGAGCCTGAGAGATATGGATTTCTCGTGTCTCAAATAGGTAATGTGTTGCTTATGGATCATGATGATGAACCAGCAACCTACCAAGAGGCTATGAATGGACCGGACTCCGACAAATGGCTTGAGGCTATGAAATCCGAAATGGACTCCATGTATGCAAACCAAGTTTGGAACTTGGTGGAACCACCTGAAGGGGTATGACCCATAGGGTGCAAGTGGGTCTTCAAGAAGAAGACCGACATGGATGGGAATGTACAGACATTCAAAGGGCGACTGGTGGCTAAGGTTTTCAAGCAAATTCATGGTATTGACTATGATGAGACCTTTTCCCCTGTTGCTATGGTAAAGTCCATAAGGATATTGCTTGCTATTGCTGCATATTATGACTACGAGATCTGGCAGATGGATGTCAAAACGGCTTTCCTTAATGGAAACCTCCTTGAGGAAGTGTATATGACACAACCCGAGGGTTTTGTATCCCCAGATGAAGCCACTAAAATATGCAAGCTGAATAAGTCCATTTATGGACTGAAATAGGCCTCTCGAAGTTGGAATCTTTGTTTTGATGAGAAAATCAAAGAGTTTGGTTTCATGAAGAATGAAGATGAGCCTTGTGTTTACAAGCGAATCAGTGGGAGCATTGTTGTCTTCCTGATATTGTATGTAGATGACATACTGTTGATTGGGAATGACATTCCTACCCTGAAAGTTGTTAAGAACAACCTAGGGAACTGCTTTTCAATGAAGGATTTGGGTGAAGCGACTTATATACTTGGTATTAAGATCTATAGAGATAGATCGAAGAAGTTGCTGGGTTTGACCTAGAGTACGTACATCGAAAAGGTGTTGAAGCGGTTCAACATGCTTGAGTCCAAGAAAGGATTTTTGCCCATGTCTCATGGTGTGAATCTCTCTAAGGACCAGTGTCCAAAGTCTTGTGAAGATAAGGACCGCATGAAGTTGATTCCATATGCTTCGGCGATTGGATCAATCATGTACGCGATGTTATGTACTCGACCCGATGTCTCCTTTGCTTTGAGCATGACTAGCAGGTATCAGTCAGACCCTGGTGAGTGTCACTGGATTGCAGTCAAGAATATCCTGAAGTACTTGAGAAGGACTAAGGACGTGTTCTTGGTGTATGGTGGAGAGGAAGAGCTCGTTGTAAGTGGTTACACGGATGCTAGCTTCCAAACTGATCGAGACGACTCCAAGTCTCAGTCAGGTTTTGTGTTTTGCCTGAATGGAGGAGCTGTGAGCTGGAAGAGTTCCAAGCAAGAGACAGTTGCTGATTCTACAACAGAGGCCGAGTATATCGCAGCAGCTAATGCGGCGAAGGAAGCTGTATGGATTAGGAAATTCATCGGCGAGCTTGATGTAGTTCCTAATATTGTTGGTCCCGTAGTTCTCTACTGTGATAACAATGGTGCAATTGCACAGTCTAAGGAACCTAGATCTCATCAGCGCTCCAAGCACATACTCCGGCGGTTTCATCTTATTCGTGAGATTGTCGAACGAGGAGATGTAAACATTTGCAGAGTGCCGACTGAGGAAAATATTGCGGATCCGCTGACAAAGCCTCTCGCGCAGAGAAAGCATGATGGTCATACTAGATCGATTGGTATAAGATACCTAAATGATCAACTCTAGCGAGAATCTTGTGGGTTGCATGTAATCTTGTATTTTGTTGGTTGTTTGTTCATATGATGAACTGTGTACCTAATTTTCCTTTTACAATTAATGGCAAATTCTTTTATTATGTTTTTCTATATGATAGTTAAATGTTAACATAATAGATACCCTTAGAATGTTTGCTTCCATGGGACATCAAGTACGTGACTTGAATGTGAGAGCCCATGATTTATTTGAAGCTTCATTCTTAAAGGTCCCTTGTCGAGTATCATCATAGAAACTAAGGGTGATGATGATACATGAAGGCTAGCACGTGCGTTGACTGATGACTGGTTCTCACAGGTCATGATATTGTGATATCAAGTCATCACGTGGGTACTTGTTAGTGAACAAGTTGTACTGGACAGACCCAACCTGAGACTACTCTGTGGATTGTCATCCAATCGTGTCACGAGTAGGTCTCAATTGACAATGGTGTTGTGATCCTTTGACCTGAAGTCACAGCATTCATCAAGTGAGGAAGAGCGTGCTTTGATGCCATCTAAAGTCTTCCTTGAGAAAGGTTGATGATAAGGGTGGTTGTTGGGCATGTTACGAATCATTTGGGTGTTTGTGTGTGAGCAGATATGGGATTTCTCCTCCTGTATGACAGGAGTTGCATCCATGGGCCCCTTGATGGAACTGGACTGAGAAATGCATGGCCATGCTTGGTTGAGTCAATATGTGATATTGGACTCACCATTCTCTGGAAGTCCGTCCTGGATCAAGAAACTTTGATTGAGCTATTACGAGGGTGACACGGTCCATGCCTCTAGTTCTTTCCGGATGTAAGGGACAAAGGGACAAAGACAACGCTGATACATTGGTCATAAAGGCTTATGAGTTATGAACTCTTATTGCTTGGGGAGAAATGATGCATTGCTAGATGCCGCTCATTGTTTGTGAGGTTTTTGCTTTGATACTTTCGAGATCAAGTGAGAGTCTGTTGGAGTTACCATGATGATCTGGAAGTGATCAAACATGTAATCTCACTGCCAACGCGATATGAGCCTGCAGGGTCGCACATAAGAGATGTGGAGAAGTTGGTTGATTGACTGTGTTGGTAAAGGTTACCAATCACCGACCTGAATAGGGTTGTAGGCAAAGTGTTGCCTTAAAAGGATCGTCGGGTTGGGCAAATGTTGCCTTGGAGGGCTGGTTAGATTGTCGTCCGAGGGTCGATGGCATTCGTCGATAATTGTCTTTCTGATTCCTGCCGATCGGCGAGAATCGTCTCTTTGATTCTCGCCGATCGACGAGAATCGTCGAGAATCAATATGTTGATTCTCGACGATCGACGACTTCGACAAGTATCGTCGACCGCGGCTCGACGGTCGACGAGATTCGACGTGTATCGTCAAGTGATGCTCGACGATCGGCGAGAATCGTCGAGTATTGTACTCTGATTCTCGCTGATCCATGGTAATGCTCGCTGATCGATTCTCGCCGATTCTCGCCGACTCTCGCCGATTGATACTCGCCGATTCTGAACCCTATTTCGGGGTGGTCTGCGGATAGCGATTTTCCTGGGTTTATTTATACCTTTGGTATAAATAGGACACTTAGGGTTTTCGGGAAAGTAGCTCGCGATTTTCTCCTGTAGCAGATCGAAACCCGCAACGGAAGAGTTCCGTTCCGCGATCGTTCCTCCGATCCCGAATCCCGCCGCCGACGGAAGGGTTCCGCCGCCGCCGTGTTCGCTCCGTCGACCTCCTCTTCTCCGGCGACTGTCGCTGGTGCTGCTCTTCCTAGCGCGGACCTAGCAGTCCATGGATTAGCAGAGGTGCGGTCTTCTCCATCCCGATAATCCGTGCGACGGATAGATCGGCGTTCTCCCGCTCGTGTGGACTTCTGCAGAAACGTGGACATTATTCCACGTAGAACTCGCCGCTAGCAGGAAGAAGAAATTTGGAGCATCTCCGTTGAGTTGTGACGCAACGCCACCGAGGTAATCTTTGCCTAGTTTTTGCTAACTTCTTGATTCAACGTTCATGGCCCGATCCACATCTCTTTGGGTTTTTCTTGATGTTTATTTTTCCGCTGCGTGCACAAGCGTTGTGCTATCCTCATAGAGAAACCCAACAAAATCTTCCTCAGACAACTCTGAGCAGGAGGAGCAAGACTCGGAGTCCTCCACCTCATCCTTTTTCCTGGCACGGTATGAAACCGCACCCTTGCCCTTCCTGGAGTGAATGGCTTTTAGAGCCACAGTCTTTTCCTTGGCTGCAGCCTTCTCTGCTTCTTCTTCTGCTTTCCTGGTGTTCAGTTGAAGCTCATATGACATCAGCTTCCCAAACAGAATTTGCGGGTCTGTTTCAGCTAGTCTGCCAAACTCTCGGATGGCGCAGATCTATGTGTCCCATTCCTTAGTAAGGGACCTAAGGAATTTATCATTAAGTTCACCATCAGTGAACACTCTTCCATATCCTTTGAGGGCATTGACAATCTTGAGGAAGTTCTCGAAGGTGACTCCGATCTCTTCCTTAGGCCCTTGTCTGAAGGCCTCATATTTCTGGTTCAGAAGGGATCTCCGATCATCCCTCACTTCATCAGTGCCCTCCATTAGGATAATCAGGCAGTGCCAGATCTCCTTTGTTGTCCTGCAGTTGCAGAAGTTCTGCATCATTGAGTCATCGACCGCGCTGACCAGAATGTTCTGCGCCTTCTTGTCAAGTCCCACCAGCACCATCTCGTCCTTGTCCATTTCAGAAATTTTCTTTGGCACTTTCTTGGTAGGATCTATGGTGGAGACCTTAGTGGGGACATAAGGTCCCTCCTCCACGATCATGAAGAGTCGAGGATCAACTGCTTCCATGTAGAACCTGATCCTTTCCTTCCAGATAGGAAATTTGAGCCTGGTGCACACTGGGATCTTGCCTGTGTACTTGAGCCCGTCCATAGTAGATGTTTGCCTTCTTCTTGACACTAGCGGCAAGATTCTACTCAAGGTGTGAACCTTTTTGATGAGTAACCTGCCTCTGATACCACTTGAAAGTCCACCTAGTGTCAACTACCTTCACCTATGGGGGGGGAATAGGTGACGTGCAGCATTTTTGCGGAATTAAAATTGTACCTGCACACGAAAACAAAACAGCATAGCAAAGAAGGTACACAAGCAATTTATAGTGGTTCCCCGATTTGGGTACATGCATTTTGCCCCTTCGACCTATCTCCCAATAAGGGACGACTCGGTCACTTCACTAATAGGATTGAAATCCAATCCTTGCACTATCGGAAGGAACCCTTCCACACGTAGGAGACAACACTCCCACAACACGGGTTGCACCCAACCCTTACAACTAGGAACCAACGTTCCTTTACAACAAAAATGAAACTAGGGTGTATAAGAAATACAAACAACTTTGGAGACTAAGGTGTCCCTCTTCGTTCGATGACGGGTTCTTGAAGTCAGCGAAGAGTCCACAACCCTAGATCTCACTTGGAGAGAATCTCCCCGAAACCGGCGGCGGCAAGAAGGGCGGCGGCACGGTTCTTGGAATCGGCGGCGACAACGGTGTGTGGCTGCAGTACTTTGGAAACTCAATCTTCGTAGCAACGCAAGCAAGGTCTACCAACGGTCACACTAGGATCGATCGTCTCGATCAATTCGGAAGGGGAAGGTTTTCCTGATCAACGAATCAATAGACAAAGGATCTCTGGTTAGACGCGTGAGACGCTGTGCTTGGCAGAGCTTCTGTCGCCGGAAGATCTGGAAGAATCACGATCAACCGGCCGGCGATCGACTAGCACGAGCGGCGACGGCGGCGGAGCAGGTATCGCGATTTAGGTTAAGGTCGGCGGCTCGGCTTCGTCTTTTTTTGTGTATGTTCGCTGTTCAAAAATACGCGTGTATTTATACACTCGAATACTTCATAATGACCGTTGTGGGTCCCACCAGAAGAAACCTCAAGCCCTGTTCAAAACAGTGCCAGCGGCAGAGTCCGGTCCAGCGGTTTCCAGAAAATTGCCCAAGGCAGAATCGACGAGAATCGAAGGTGATTCTCGTCGATGTAGACTTGTTTGCACGCTCTGAGGTAGCTGGAAAGAGACGGCGAGAATCAACCAGCGAATCTTGACGATTCGGCGAGAATCGCTAGTGATTCTCACCGAATCGGCGAGAATCACTTGGTGATTCTCGTCGAATAATACTTGGTTGATTTTTCGTCTTTCCGCCTCTGAGCTGCTCTTTGACTCATCCTTGCTCCTTGTCTGTTCTTGCAATATCACAGCCCTGTACTTGAAAATAAGTACACTTCAATAGAGAGAGTACACGTAGGCCAACACACTGATCTGCTCAACGAGGGATTACGTCGTGCAGACCCGTGTATATTGACCTACTGCACCCTGACATTGGTGTGCACTTAGCGTGGAATAACTGCAAGCACAACTTGAAATATTTTATCAAATACATTGTCTATTTACCTTAGCTTGTTCAGGGGCTTCTTCAAATCAGGTGCGTTGTGGATACAATACCCAACACATCCCATTTCCAACTAGACCCCCAAGAGTGGTTTTGGCCATAACTAGGTCATGACAAAACCCTAGAAAGCCCAAGAAGACCAAGAAAACCTAGGAATGTGGGTGAGACGACTATGTTTCAATTTTCCTCAAAAACTGAAACAGCAATATCAGAACTAACAGAAACATCAACAGCAGCAGTAGGAGAAGCAGCAGCAGGAGCAACAAAAATAGAAGGAGCACTGTCAACAGTATTGAAGTAATTTATATAAGAACTTATTAAGTTGGGGTCACAGCTAGAAATAGGCACAATGACCTTAGTAAGATCTTCAGTATGCTGGTCTGGAAGATAGCTGAAGTACACAGAATCAAAACTGACAGCAGTGACCTGAGGTCCACTGTAATGACTACAAATGGAGCAACTGGAGCTTGGACTGAAGTTACAGCAGCAGGCAATCTCTCAGCTTCATGAGGCATCTCCCCCTGCCTAGATTCAGTGATAACTGGATCAAGGCACCCAGTAGAAGGGATTGCCTGAGGAGGAAGGATAGAGGATAGCATGGCAGACAACTCCTGAATAGTTTGCAGAAGTGGAGCCAAAGAGGTCTCCAGCAGTAGTGATAGCCTTGGAGCTATCAGCTCATATAGCTTGTCTGCAATAGCTGTAAGATCTACTTGTCAAGAGGGACTTGAGTAGAGGTAGGGATGGATGTGGTAGAGATGAAGGTTGGAGCAGCAGGAGATGTTGTTGGAGAGACTATGGATTGTGGAAGTGATGGTTGAGATATTGGAATTGTGAAGATGGAAGATAATGGAGTGGATATGGATGGTGTGAATGATGGTTGAGCAATGATGTCCTGAAGTAGTTATTGATAAGAAGTGGATGATGATGGTGGCTCAGGAGGGGATGAAGGAGAATCATCCATATAGGAATCATCTAGAAGAGTGAATGATGGAATATGAGATGAGGAGTCAATGTCCATGTGTGGGTAGTGATGTAGTGGATGGAAGATTTCTTCAGTTAATGATGGAGTTGGAGAAGGGATTGAAGTTGGAGATGGGATGGAAATGGGGGATGAAATTGTGATGGTGGATGAGATTGTGGTTGATGAAACAATAGGTGGAGAAGGAGGAGATGAAGCAGGCAAATCTTCTGCAGGGGCAGAATCCTGAGGGGAAGAGACTGAAGTAGTCCTTGTTCCTGAAGAAGACATTGCAGAGGGTCTGCTGGGCTTTACAATCTGCCTGTCCCATTTCCCAAATAGGGCATAGGTAAGCCTCTTGGAGGCATTGATGTGCACCCCATTGGAAACAAGCAGTGCAGGGCATCTATTATGAAGAAACAGCCCTAAAAGCCTTCCAAAATTAACAAAGTTCTTGTTAATTTTCTTCTTAATCAAATCAAAAAAGACTTCTCCCCAGTTCAGCTGCTTCTTGTCCACCAAGGCACCCATCAAACTGAGCTGATACCTAGAGATGGTATCATGAGCTGAGTGTTTTGCCAACATCACTTTTCCAACTACATCAGCAAAAAATTTGTACTCAACTGACAAATTCTTCTTAAGCAATTTACTAGGGTTAGCTTCTGAATGTCCCATCCTCTCAAGCATAAGTGAAAATTCTTCTCCAGAAAGCTCAACAGAATCTTCTCCAGAATTCAATTGAAAAACCTCTGTCAAAACAGTAGGTGTTAAAGGTACCTGAGATCCTGAGATTGTTCCGACTACTGTGTTCTGATCCAGATTGTGGGCAGTATACACCCATTCCTTAACTCATTTGCGGCCAATTTGATCCTTGTAGTCATTATGTTAACAAACTGTTGGTCCTTGAAAAGTTCCAGAATGTCCTTGAAGATTTGATCGATGTTATCGAAAGAATCCATGTCTATATCAAAGTCAGCGTCAAATTTCATTGCTGCCAAGATTGTGAATGAAACTGCCATTGATTCCTGCAAAGAAAATGAACAAACACAAGAGAAAGTGCAGAAAAGTTTGGAGGGAAAGAGAAATTTTGCAGAGAGTATGAAAGCGCAAAGGCAGAACGACGGCCGAAAAATGAGTTTTATATTAGGGTTCGAAGCAGAAATGGAAAGATCGTTGAACTCTGTTCGATGATCTGGGCTTCTAAAGGAAACTGAAAGGTCATCAACATCGTCGATCTCCGTTCGACGATATTGGAGAGCGTCGAGCTCCGTTCGACGATCGCTGACCTGAAGAAAGATAGTTTAGCACTATTTGAGAAGCGCTGAACTCTGGTCGACAATTTCTGAAATCGTCGATCTCCGTTCGACGATCTTGGGGAAAATCGTCGAGCGCAGTTCCGAGACCAGAAACACTCTATACACTAGAAAAAGCATTTTGATTTGCCTAGTCTTGGTCATTTTTAGATTTTTAAAAATCTTGGATATTATTTTAGACTTCCTCCATCTAACATTCCTAACTGCTTCAGGAAGAATGTCTGTTTCTTTTCATCCAACGGTTTGGTGAAAATATCTCCCCTTTGCAAATCAGTTGGGATATATTGAAGTTCAATTTTGTTTTTCTCAACATTATCCCTTAGAAAGTGATGCCTAATTTCAATGTGTTTTGTCCTACAATGGAGGACTGGATTTTGTGCAATGGAAATAGCACTGGTATTATCACAAAATATTTTAGACTTCTCTAAGTTGTAGCCATAGTCTAGGAGTTGGTTTTGAATGCACAAGACTTATGAACAACAACTACCTACAGCCATATATTCAGCTTCAGCAGTTGAAGTTGACACAGATGTTTGTTTCTTGCAAAACCAGGAGACAAGTCTGTCACCAAGAAACTGACAAGTTCCACTGGTGTTTTTCCTGTCTATTCTGCATCCAGCATAATTAGTATCTGAAAATCCAGTTAAGTCAAATGCTGAATCTTTTGGATACCAGAGACCTAGATTTGGACAACTTTTTACATACCTAAGAATCCTTTTTACTAAGGTTAAGTGTGACTCTCTAGGGCTCACTTGGAATCTAGCACATATGTATGTAGCAAACATTATGTCAGGTCTACTAGCTGTAAGGTACAATAAAGAGCCAATCATTGCTCTATATGTTGTCTGATCAACAGGTTTCCCATGTTCATCAGCATCTAATACAGCATTAGTATGCATGTGTGTTTTCATACATGATGCTTCAGACATACCAAATTTCTTAATCAATTCTATTACATACTTGGTTTGAGAAATAAATATGCCTTCAGCATGTTGTTTGATTTGCAATACTAGAAAGAAGGATAGCTCACCCATGCTACTCATTTCAAATTTAGAATGCATTAGGTTGGAAAACCTTCTGCACAAATTTGAATCAGTAGAACTAAATATAATATCATCTACATAGATTTGTACTAGTAGGGTATGGGACTTATGGGTTCTAATAAAAAGAGTTTGGTCTACTCTACCCCTTATAAAATCATTTTTCAGAAGAAAGCATGCTAGGGTCTCATACCATGCTCTAGGAGCTTGCTTTAGACCATATAATGCTTTGTGCAATTTGAAAACATAATCAGGATGAGTTGAAGAGATAAAACCTGGGGGTTGTCTGACATAGACTTCTTCTTTAATATCTCCATTGAGAAAAGCACTCTTTACATCCATCTGGTATACTTTGAATCCTTTGTGTGCTGCATATGCTAAGAAGACTCTTATGACCTCTAACCTTGCAACTAGTGCAAAGGTCTGCTCATAATTTATCCCTTCTTCTTTAGAGTACCCTTGAGCAACTACCCTTGTCTTGTTCCTTACAATGACTCCTTGATCATCCAATTTGTTTCTGAACACCCACTTTGATCATCCAAACTTTGTTCCTTTCAAATTGATGCAACTCCTCTTGCATTGCAATGATCCAGTGTGGATCTTGCTCTGCATCTTGAATGGATTGAGGTTCAATTTGAGAGAGGAAGCAAGTGTGCATCAGGTTTTGGTTGACCTGATTTCTGGTTTGCACACCAGCTGAGATGTCTCTAATCACTTGGGAGATTGGATGGTCTCTTGATGTTACTAAATCAACAGGAGATGTTGATTGTTCACCAACCTATTTGTTGTTTCCTCTGGTGGTACAACAACTGGATCTTCAAGAAGATTCTCTTCAAGATGTTGAATATCTTCTTCATCTTCACTGCTTTCATCTTTTTGAATAATTTGTAACATGTCCAAGTCTTCAGCAAGAGAGTTACCTGCAAAGGTTCTATGGTAGAAGTATTCTTCTCCTTGAAAGACATGTTAGATTCATCAAAAGATATATGAACAGATTCTTCAATTTTGAGAGTAGATTTATTATATACCCTATAAGCTTTACTGATCATGGAGTATCCCAGAAATACTCCTTCATCAGCTTTAACTTGAAATTTTGCTAAATATTTCTTGTCATTATTATGAATGTAGCAAATACAACCAAATATTTTGAAATAATCTAATTTAGGTTTCTTCCCTTTGGGTAACTCATAGGGAGTCTTGCCCTTCAGCTTATGTATCAAACTTCTATTCAACACATAGTTGGAGGTGTTCACTGCCTCTGCCCAAAAGGATAGAGGAAGATGAGCATCTGACAACAATGTAGTAGCAGATTCAATAAGGGTTCTATTTTTCCTTTCAGCTACCCCATTTTATTGAGAAGTTCTAGGAGCTGAGAAAGTGTGTCTGATCCCTTCACTATAACAGAACTCTTGCATAAGAAGAGAATCAAACTCTGTCCCATGATCACTTCTGATCAGGGCAATGTGAGTATTGAACTCAATCTGTATGCATTTGAGAAACTCTGTCAAACAATTAAAGTTATCAGACTTCTTCCTCAGAAAGAACACCCATGTGAATCTAGAGAAGTCATCTACAACCACTAAGGTATAAGATTTCCCTCCTAAGCTTTGTACTGTAATGGGTCCAAAGAGATCCATGTGTAACAGATACAAAATCCTAGGTGAATCACTCTTATTAAGTGACTTGAAACTATTTTTGGTTTGCTTGCCTAATTGACAAGCCCTGCAAAGTCCTTCCTTCTTGTAGGGGCCAGAAGGTAGTCCTCTAACAAGGTTGTACTTGGATAGCCTAGCAATGGTTCTAAGGTTTATATGCCCTAGTCTCTTATGCCATAATTCATTAGGTCTACAAATAGAATTGAACAAACATATTTCTACCTTGGTTGAAAGAAACTCTACAAGATAGATGTTACCTTTCCTTTTACCTGTCAACACAGTTGTGTTGTCCTCTGATTTGATCTTGCATAAGGATTTGTTGAAAGTCACTTGATAGCCTTCATCACACACTTGACTGATACTGATTAGGTTGTGCTTCAGTCCTTCCACATAGGCTACTTTCTTGAAAGTGACTGAGCCAATCTGGACTACACCATATCCTTTTGTTAGTCCAAAGTTTGAATCACCAAATATTACTTTGGGTTCAAGCTTGGCTTTGAAGGATGTGAAATTGTCCTTGTTTCCTACCATGTGCTTTAAGCACCCACTATCCAGATACCATTGCTGGTTTGATGTTGGATAGGTCTTCTCCTACACATAAAGTAATTTATTTGTTTTCGACCCAGTTTACCTTGGGCCTAGGTTGATAACCTTTGAATTCAGAAATAAAAGACATCTCTGGTTGACTCTTATAGCCTTCAGGATGATATCTCCTAGGAGGTATTATCCATTCAGTATAAGGGTTAAACCATTGAGATATAGAACCTTTAGGATTGAACTTTGATTTACCTTTGAAAGAGTTTTCAAAACTCTGATCTCTGTTCGACGATCTCTGAGCTGAGTTCGACGATCTTGGGTCAGATCGTCGAGCTCCATTCAAAGATCGACTGTGCCAGAGTTCAAGGTTCAGAGATCGTCGACCTGAGTTCGACGATTTAGCCTGAGATCGTTGAGCTCCATTCGGAGATCGTCGAGCTCCGTTCGACGATTTCTGTTGAACTATGGTTTTCTTAGGTAAATCAGAATTCTTCCTAACTACCTCTACAACTCCCTTACCTTTATCAGAGATAAACTTGATTGGGGTTGTTAATACTATAGGTTGGCTAGATGAGGCACCAAACCTAGTGTACTATTGAATCTTGAGTTCACTGTGCTTGTGATGTCCATTAGCTTGATACTTCTCCCATTGAGGGATTCTTCAAACTTTTTGGCCTCTGATAGTTCACTTTTCAGTGAGGCTATCTGCTCCCTACAACATTCTAACTCCTCAGAGAGTTTGAGGTTTTCTGATTTTAAAGCGTTGTGTTCAGATAGCTGATTTCTGGGAGAAATGATTTCCTTCTCAGATTTTAATAAATGTCAACACAGTGCTTTAAACTCACACTTGAAATCCTTAGAATTAAAATCAAAAGAACTTATTACCTGATCCTCTTCAAATTGAGTCTCTGATTCTGACTCAGATTCTTCTGCATCAGAATTTTATTGTGAGGTATTGATAGCCATCATGCAGAATTCCTTTTCATCAGCATCATCTTCATCATCACTAGAGCTGGATGAAGCTTCAGATTCTTCTTCCGTCTCACTCCAAGTTTTAGCTACAAACCCCTTTCTGATATGTTTGTTCTTGCTGGAGGAGGGTTTGTCATTGCTGTTCTTCCTGAAGTCTTTGTCTTTTATTCTTTCTTTCCTGTCCTTCTTGTCCTTATTCTGACTTTCTGGACAGTCAAACACAAAGTAGCCTGTTTTCCTGCATCCAAAACAAATAATCTCTTTGTTATTTGATTTGTCATACCTTGGCTTATCATGCCCTCTAGAAGACTTTTTCCTGAAGTCCTTCCTGGCCATTTTGTAAAACATTTTGGCCAGTAGGCTTAGCAGCTCTTCATTGCCTGTGACCTTGTCTTCTGGCTGATCTTCAATGGCTTTGAAAGCTATTGATTTTTCCTTTCTTATAGTTGGTGAGGCAGCCTTCTGCTCTTCTTCTCTATTCTTGATGAGCAGCTCATAAGAATTGAGTTTGCCCAAGAGAGCTTCAGTTGTGATCTCATTTAGGCTTCTGGCATCCTTGATTGGCCACATCCTTGAGTCCCAAGTGCTTGGGAAGCACATTAGGATTTTATGATTGAGCTCAGTCAATGAGATCTCTTTGTCCAATGTTTTCAGCTCATTGACTATGAGACTGAGTCTATTATACATGTCTGCTACTGACTCAGCTTCTCCTTTCTTGAAGTTCTCATATTGTGTTATGAGATGAGATATTCTATCTTTTCTCTCATCAGCAGATCCTGAGACTATCTCAGATAATTTGTCCCAGATGTCCTTTGCTGAGTTGCAGTCAGCTACTTTTTAGAATATTTCATCAAACATAGTCTGGGCTAAAATATTCATTGCCTTAGCATCTTCCACTTTCCATTTCCTTGTTTTCTGCATCTGTTCCTGAAGGAGGTGGAACAGCACTTGTCCTTGTATTTTCTGGAGGTCTTGGACACACTGTCAAAACAGAATTAAAAATGTCTTCATCAATAGAGTTCATGTACAATCTAATCCTTGCCTTCCAAAGTGCAAACTTAGATAGATTGTACACTGGAGGTCTGGTGCTAGCATAATCTTTGTTTTGGGCCATGTTCTGTGAGGAAATAAATCTAGTAACAAGCTTAAAACAAGCAGATCTAACTAGAGGGATCTTTGGGTTCAGGTGTTAGCCTGTGCAACCACTAAGGTGTGGTATTTTAACCAACCTCGCTTTGATACCAATTGAAAGTGCAGGATAGATCTGATATACTCTAGAGGGGGGGTGAATTGAGTATGGTGCTCACTTAAAACTTTTTACAACTATTGTTTTATACCTAAGTGAACAGAGAAGAAAATAAAATAAAGCAAGCACAGCAACTATCTAATCACAAAGCAATCACAGAACAATCACAAACCACAGCCAGAAAACAAAAGAACAAAAGCAACCAGATGACACAAGGAGCTATAGTGGTTCCCCAATCAATCTGGGTATATCCACTCTTCTACCACCCTAGGTAGGAATCCACTACAGGATGAGTTGATCAGGTGTCCTGGGCACCAATGAGCTTTTGATAAGGTACTCAAAAACCAAACCAGATTTTTTGATCAGGTGTCTTGCCACCACTGAGTTTTGACAAGGTCTCAGAAACCAACACAAACTTTTGAAGGGAGTTTGATAAACCCTTTACAGCAGAGAGGGAGAGAGAGAGGTGAGATGATCTTCTCTGTCAACAATCAGAGAGAAGATAGTGGATGTTGTCAAAGCTCCCCCTGAGATCTTTAGTTGTTCAGGAAGTGAAGCTTTGTAGTAGGGTGATAGACCTTCAGAAGATTTGATCTCCAGCAAAAGATGATTCCAGCAGCAGCTGAAATGTGTGGTGTCTGGAGTCTTGAATGATAATGGCCTTTGAACACTGGAATCAAGAGGGATTTAGAAATTTTAGAATGTTGATCTCCTTCAGTGATGTGTGTTCCTGTAAGAATTCTAAGACTATGAATATCTGTAACTCTCACTCTTTCTATTGTTGTTGTTAGTATTGTTATTGTTATTCCTCAGCAGAAATGAATAATAAATCTTTTATTGCTTAGATCTGAATAGAATGATTCTCTGTCCAAGATGGCAGTTAGCCTGTCATAAATGACTTCCTTAACTGCATTTTGTCTTCTAGAGGAAAGTCCAATAAAACATTCCTTTAAAATTCCCTTGAAACTTGCTCCAAAATAATTGAAACGACTACAAGATCCTTGAAATAAATGCTGGGAATAATTCCATAACTGTCTGAATTTGAATCTCGAAAAACGTCGATCTCTCCAGAAAAACATCGACCTGAGCTCCACTATCGTTGAACTGAGCTCAGTGACTGGACTTAGACTGTAGTAGAAAACGTCGATCTGAGCTCAACTATCGTCGAACTGAGCTCAGAGATAAAGAAATAAACTGGAGACAGGAACGTCTATCTGAGCTCGAAGATCGTTGAATGGAGTTCGACGACTCGTCGAATTGAGCTCAGAGATCGTCGAATGGAGTTCGACGATTCGTCGAAGTGAGCTCAGAGATCGTCGAATGGAGTTCGACGATTCGTCGTCCTGAGCTCGACGAATTGACTTAGTCTCCTGAACTGAAATTTCTGGTCTTGACGGTCTTTAGGGCAGCTTTCAAACCTAAATACTAACTCTTACACTCAATTCTAATTGACATTTAGATCTATACAAGGAGGTCAAAATAAATTTCCTAAAGGACATAGTGATCCTTGCCCAAATCAGTAATAGGGTGTTCCAACAGAGAGGACCAAACTATTCCATGACTGTCACCTTTGCAAACCTAAGACATTCCAAAAAGGTACGCAAGTCCTGCATTTTAATTCCAGACTGCGTTTATTCCCAGGGAAGTTAAGGTCTAAGTGGTCCGGACCCTTCCAAGTTAAAGAAGTCTTTCACTACGGTACCGTCGAGTTAACCCACCTTGACAAGGGCGATTTTAAAGTCAATGGGCAACGATTAAAACTTTACTACGGCGCGCTTCCTCAAGCTTTCGCTCATCAAGAAACATGCCTCCGTCTAGACTAGGATTGCGAATAATGAAGTAAATTTTGTGTTAAGTTTATAAAATATTTAGTAAAATTTTAGTTAATATTAATCCAAAAATTCTTTAATAAAATTCACATAGGAGGAATTTTAAAACTAGGGGAGCACACGGGTAACCACACGCCCGTGTGCGTTGGTGTTTCCATAACACACACTTGAACCCAGCCGTGTGCCATATAAAACTAGGAGTAGGCAGCTTCCATCCCGAGCACCACACAGGTACACACAGACCCATGTGTATGGCCGTGTCATTGGGGATAATTTTTGCCCATAAGCGCCCGAGCAGAACACGGGTAAACACACACCCGTGTTAATGCCAGTGTGCCTCTACACGGGTCATCACCTGGACATGTTAGAACTCGTGTTGCTGGTCGACGATGTCTGTCCCGACAAGGACACGGCTTGACACCCGGCCATGTTCAACCCTGTGTCGCTGTTCGACGAAGTGTTGCATGAAAAGGACACGGGTATCCACCCAGCCGTGTCATTACCCGTGTGCATTTTAATACACTGTGCCCGAGCAGGACACAGGTCGATACACGGCCGTGTTGGTGATCGTGTCGCTGCTTTCCCGTGAATTTTGACCACATGTCCTGTAACATCCCATTTCCAGCTAGATACCTAATAGTGGTTTTGTCATGACTAGGTCATGACAAAACCCTAGGAATTCCAAGTAGACTAGGTGAACTTAGGTAGGAAGGTGAAGGCCACCATGGTCTGCAAATAGTAGAATTCTAAACACTAGTTTAGGATGACATTAGGGATTCAACTTGACTCCATGACCCCACCAAAACAACCCTAACCCCTTGGGTGGTCCATAGGGTCACTAAGGACCCATTGGTGGCAGTCAAAGTGGTTAAGTTGACCTAAGTCAACCCTAACTCTAAATGGGTCAAACTAACCTACTTAGGGTCAATTGACCTTCCCTTAGCCAAGTGGACCCCACCCATGCCCTCCTAACCATAAAGTGAGGTCAATGAGTCACCAAGGACCCATTGGGGTCAAACCTAGTGGCTAAGTTCCCCCAAGTCAACTGTAGCCCCAAAGTGGTCAAAGTGCCCTTAATAAGGGTCAAGTGACCTCCAAGGTGCCAAGTCAACCCTACCCATCCCAACCTAGACCTTAAGGGAGTCCAATGTATCACCAAGGACACATTAATGGCAACACAAAAGCTCCATTTGACCAAAGTCAACCAAAGGCTAGGTCAAGTCAAACTTAGCTCAAAAAGGGCTAACCCAAGCTCAAGCCCCTACCCACTTGGGCTAACCACTCCATAACCACTTTATAATAGCTTAGTGGGCTGCATTTAGGATAGTGCCATGATATAATTCGGGCATGAAGGGTAGGAGAGAGAAAACTCCAAATTCCTCTTTAATGGAGGTGAGAGAAAAGGAGGTAAAGGCCATTCATGGCATAGGGAAGCCAAGGGACCTTCTTCTTTGCTTGCTTCATCTCCCCAAACAGCTCTAAGAAGATTAAGAGCTTTTCCAGCCCTTTTCATTGACTGGATGCTCAGAACCACCATGGCCTAGAAATCCTATTCATGGCCATTAATGGTGCCATGAAGGAATGCCCTTCTCCTCCCTCCATTAAGGGCTAGGTTCAACCCCTCTGGGGAAGAGGAGAAATTTCCTGCCATTTCCTGGCTGTATTGAGCCCACATTCATATAACAGCCCAAATTTCAAACTGGGAAAATTTTGGGTGACACGGCCTGGGAAACGGGTGTGTCCCAGGTCGTGTCCTTCTCGGGTGCGGAGACGTCACGAGTTTGACGAAAATGCGTTAGATGAAGTGTTCGGGAGGAACATGCCCCATGTCACGGGCGTGTCCGGGGGCGTGTCAGGGGTGTGTCCGACCCAAATGACTACTCGAGTGCTTGTCTCGAGTAGGTTTCAAGTGGGTCTCGAGTAGTGGGGACACGGGCGTGTCATCCTTCGGACACGGGCGTGTCCGGTTCTATGTTGATGACTCGAGTCGATCTCAAGGAAATGTATTGAGTGGGTGGAACTTTCTCGAGTACCTAAGGAACACGGGCGTGTCGGTCATGTGACACGGGCGTGTCATAACTAACTACTCGAGTAGTCCTCTCGAGTAGGTTGCGAATATGACTCGAGTGAGGTACACGCCTAATGTCACGGGCGTGACTTGGCCGTCACGGGCGTGTACCCTAGCCGTGACCTGTTTCGGGATAAGGCGGCTTGTGCACTACTTAGAGTACATGGCCTGTGACACGGGCGTGTCACAGGGCGTGTCGGACCAAAAAAGTGATTTTTAGGCTTTTTCGTGGCCGTCCATTTTTTTCAGTTGGGATCTAACAGCTGAGAGCCCTCCGTGCTTCCTTAAGGCCGAAAACTGAGAAAGAATTCTCATTATGTTATTGCCTTCATCTTTCTAAAAAGCTTAGAGAGAGAAAGGGAGAGGAAGAAGAACGAGGAGGAAGAGGGGCTGATCTCTGGTGGAGCTTGAGAGTGTCAAGCTGAGATCAGAGGCCATCTTTGCGGAGGAAAAGCTGTTGCGGTTCTTCCTAGCCAGCTAGGAGCTCATGGCACCGAAGCGGTCCTCAAGGGTAACGACCTTTCTTCCTAGCCATGTGAAGGCTTCCTTTTGGCATATGCATATGGTTCCCCCACCAGAGGGTGGCTTATTGTGGGAGTCTTTGGGTTGATTTATGGAATCCCCAATTAGTTGGCATATAGCTCCAAAAATTGAGTATGGAATAGGCATGCTGTGTGAAGCCCATCTGCACAGGTTGGTCTGTATTGGTGATGTTGCATACGAACCGGAGAAGACTCCGTGATAAACGCATCGTTTAGGAGTCGACGGGTTAGACCTGTGAAGGGAAGTAGCAGGAAGTACTGGAGTGGTAGTCCAGGAAAATACCCGTATAATGCCTGTGCATTTGGGTTATACCTGTGAAGGGGAGTAGCAGGAAGTACTGGATTGGAAGTCCAGGAAGTACCCTTTGTGATGCTAGATGTTCTTGGGTGGTACCTGTGAAGGGGAGTAACAGGAAGTACTGGTGTGGTTGCCAAGAAAGACCCTTGACATTTGTGATATTTGCGGGATCATGCCTGTGAAGGGGAGTAGCAGGAAGTACTGGTGTGCCCAGGAAAGATCCGCTAATGTTGTGATATGAATGGGTGTAAGAGGAATATCCAGGCTTGAATGCCAGAACAGGATCGGTGAGACCGACCCACGCCTTTTTGTAGCCGCAAGTACGCCGTACTCGGTGATGGCAAGGCGATTTGAGCAACGGGGGGTGGAGGATCCGACCTGCGTTATGTCCGTCCGACGTGAGACCAGAAGGTACGGTCTATTAGAGCGCATAAGGAGAGTCTTAGGCCTGCGCGGCATGACACAATGGGGGGCTACGGGCCAATCCCAGTGCATTAAGACTATAATATCCGGCTGCACGCCATGGAGTGAATGCTCAAGTGATTTGCCGTTGGGTTGCGACCTTGATACGGTGGTGTGTCCCTGGTTCGCTGGTACACCAAGAATGTCCTTGTGCAGGTGTTGGAGAGCCGAGCGGGACACATAAGGGTTGAAGTCCCTGCTGCATTTGTTGCTGCTGCTGCTGCTAGCCCTCGAAGGCTAAACTTATAAATGTTGTGTTTTATTTATTTATGGTCGGCCTGTGCGTCAATGTCGAGGCCACTGTTGTGAAAGCCCTGTAAGGCCATAAGGCCAACTGTTTTTGTGTGTAAAACATTCCTATGATATATAAAATGTGGAGCTTTTATATGTTGGACATTCAGGTGTGAAGTTCATGTGTAGTGTTATAGTCTTCCGCTAGAATGCAACGTGTTAGGGTGCGCTGCTCTACTCTGGTATCACTCAGTAATGTCACCACCTATTTTGTGATATATGTTGTGGGGCCCTGGCCGGACCTTCTAGTATATACTATGTGAACGGAGGGGGTTGTTATATTTTTGGTATCAGTTGTCTCGTTCTTTCCCTTTCAAAGTCGTGGTCGACTTCTTTTGTGGGGTGGCGAGCACGTCTCTGTGTGAACCAAGTTACACGATTGAACTCCTGAATGTCCATTATAGGAATACAAATACATGTGTTTGAGGAACATGCACCTTCCTATTTTGTTGTGATTGCTTGTGTACAGTCGCTAATGCGTGTGTCTTGTCCACCTTTAGGTGACGCGGAGTGGTGCGGGGCAATCGGAGCCCCAACGGTATGATGAAAGTACTACACTAGCTGAGGTGCCTACACCTCCGCCATCTGCGAAAACTGTGTGATTAGTTGCTGAGGCCTTGTTTGCCATGATGCAAGCACAGTCGCATGGGCAGGCGCAAGGGCAGGCGCAGCCGGCATTGAGGCCATAACAGGTGGCGACAAGGCCAGAAATTATACCGGCTATGAATCCACGAGCAGCTGAGAAACAGTTAAAGCAGTTCATGAGTTTTCACCCGCATACATTCTCGGTAGTGGGATCTCATGTGCAGGCTGAAGACTGGTTATCGCGCGTCAAGCGGATCTAGACGGCGATTGGAACGGAGGAGAATCAAAAAGTCACCTTAGGCTCCTTCTTGCTGGAAGAGGAGGCTCGTTTATGGTGGGATGAGATGGAGCTACATCACTTGGCAGGTAGACCGTTAACACAAGTATCGATGGAGGAATTCTCTCGGCTCTTCCTGACGAAGCACCTCCCGGCGACACAGTGTATAGCAATGGAGAATGAATTCCAAAGGCTAACGCAAGGAGATGGTAGTGTGGAAGCTTACCTGCATGAGTTCACATGCTTGGGGCGGTATGCGGGTTCGATATTTGCTAATGAGCAGAGAAAGAGAAAAAGGTTCTACGAAGGACTGTAGGACGAGTTGAGGTTCCTGCTTTCTAGTTCTGTGAACCAAGGCATCCAGGCATTAGTTTTCATTGCTTGCGCGCTGGAAAAATCCATGAAGAGGGTGCAAGGGAAGAGGGCCCTGGCTGTGACACAGCTAGTGTTTAAAGTGCCCCGACCGACGAAGTCATTTTATATGAAGAAATGAGGCAAGAGGCCTAAGACGGCGGGACAAGCTCCTTCTTCAGTTGCATCGGGAGCAACGTCGGGGGCCACCTCAAAGCCGGAAACTCGTACATGCTTTAATTGTGGACGGGTGGGGTATGTCGCCCGTGAGTGTCGAGTGCCGCCAAAGAGTGAAAAGAAGGCGGGAGCATCGTATGCGGAGAAAGGAAAGGCGGTGGTGGAGTCCTCTGCCTCGCAGGCGCAGCCCCGGGTCTACAATCTTGGCGTGCAGGAGGCCATCAAGCTGAGTGACGTCGTCACAGGTACGAGTTAAGTTTTTGCGCAATGTAATGCTTGTATACTTTGTTTATTGCCTATGTGTATGCGGTTTGTGTGTGTGACATGATCGTCACAGGCTTTGTGATGATTCGGAACACGCTGGCGCGAGCACTGTTCGATTCAGGTGCTTCACATTCTTTTCTGTCTAAAGAGTTTATAGCGCAGCTTGGGATACCTAGTCGTGTGAAGATAGATAGCGTCAGAGTGGTGTTGCCGAATGGTTGTTTGATTCTCGCAGATCGAGCTTGCGATGTGGCGGTTCAAATAGGAAGTCGGGACTTTTGTTTGACTGCATCTGTATTGCCGATATCGGAATTTGACGTGATCTTTGGTATGGATTAGCTCGCGGAGCAGCATGCCTTGATTGACTGTAATGCCAAAGAGATCATGTTGGGCCAGAATACCGAGCAGGAGACTAAGTTTGCGGTTATGCGAGGAGTGGGCGGGGTGTTGATGCCTGCACTCCAAGTTGTCAAAGCTGTTCAGAAGGTCGCGGAGTGCTACTTTGCGCTGATTCAGGCTGTTGAGCCTAAGGCCAGTGTGTGCGATGTTTCGATCGTGTCGGAGTTTGCAGATGTATATCCCAAGGATCTCCCTGGGCTACCACCCCAGCGAGAGATTGACTTCACAATTGAGCTGGTGCCAGGTGCGAAACCTGTGGCCCGCTCACCATATCCCATTGCACCTAAGGAAATGGCGGAGTTAAAGGTCCATCTGCAAGAATTTCTGGAGCAAGGGTATATATGCCCAACCATGTCACCTTGGTGCGAGCCTGTGCTTTTTGTGAAAAAGAAAGACGGTGGTTTGCGGTTATGTATTGACTACCGCGAACTGAATAAGCTGACCGAGAAGAATAAATATTCGATTCCGCAGATTGATGAGTTGTTCGATCAGCTAGTGGGGTCAACCGTCTACTCCAAGTTGGACTTGAAATCGGGTTATTACCAGTTGAGGATCCGGGAAGAAGACATTCCCAAAACCGCATTTGGGACACGTTACGGGCATTATAAGTTCACTGTAATGTTGTTTGGGCTGTGCAATGCATCATCGGTGTTTATGGACTTGATGCACCGAACGTTTAGAGAGTACCTAGACCTGTTCGTGATAGTTTTCATTGATGATATTCTGGTCTAATCTCGATCGAAAGCCGAGCTTGAAAACCACTTGCGGTTGGTGTTGAATATCTTGATGCAGAATTAGCTCTACACCAAGTTCTCGAAGTGCGCGTCACTACTAGAAAACAGACTTTTGGCCAAGACAAATTTCCCTGGCAAAAAGTCCAAAACCATGGCAAAAAAGTTTTAGCCACGGTCTAGCCACGATTTTCCCCCGTGGCTAAAGTCGGCGTGGCTAAAACTTTTAAGCCACGAATTGGCCGTAGCAAATACTATTAGCCATGGGGAAAACTGTCGTGGCAAATAAGCCAACTATTAGCCACGGTATGAAACCCTGGCTAAAAGTGAACTCATCATTTTTTAAAAAACTTATTGGCCACAGTTACAAGCCGTGACAAATACTAATTTATATTTTTTTAAAAAAAAACACATTCAAAATACTCCATAGAGAGGTTTGTGAATTTCAAAGGCATAGAATAGAGTATATACTAACTCACATCAATTTATGATGCTAACACCGTCAATATATTAAAAAATGGAAATAACTACATAAACATATATAAAAGTGTCCAGTTCTCCTAATCTTTCAGGTTCATTGCAATACAGGTTTGAATATATTGTGGACCCAAATTTTACTACAATTATTAGTATTACTATTATTAACAAGGTAATTAGAATCCGGAAAACTGAGAAAACAATCAGAAAATGAATCGAGAGTCTTGAAACTGTATGAGAGCAGAACCAAATTGAATCATTGTCTGTAAATTGTTTTAGAAAAGGATGGGGAGCGCCTTACTAGTCCGGACCCCAGGCGGAGTCCTTCATATCATGCCTTTGATGCAATCTGTCCTTCCTGGCCGCCTCCTGCATCCTGAATTCTTCCGATCCAGCAGCACCGGAGCTGCTACCCGGCTCAATTCCCATGGCGTGACCGATCATTCTCCGGGCTGTACCCGACGACGTCCTCGGCCTCGCTGCCGGGGGCTCTAGATCTGCAATGTTTTTTTTTCTATTTATTAATAACCCATGCCCCCGCCAAAGTTGAAAAAGCGCAAATCTAACATACCTTCCTGGGTGATTTGATTCAGAGGGATGCCAAACTCTTCTTCTAGCGCTCTATAGCATTCTTATCCCTTACTACACAGCTCATAGTTGATCTTTTACAGCTATCCTAATGCAATTAGTAATGCTATATATAACAGGAAGACAGCAGCAGCTGGAATCGTTGGCTAGTACATATGAAGGTGTTTATATATCATGTGTTGAAGCTTCAACCATAATAAATCCTACATTCGACCACTGCAAAGAAATTAGGTGAGGGTGAATGGAGAACTTGCTTCTTAAGCCCTTATACATGACATCAACCTTCATCTTCTCCCAATCAGGGTGAACCTACACTTCCCTGTTCAAAGAAACCATTTACTAGAAAAGTGTTTTTTCTCCACGCCTGCATTTTGCTCCATAATGTGAACCTTCTGAAGTAAAGTTTGCAGCAATTGATGGTTTATCAACTCATAATACCTGAAAAGAAAGCACAACACCCTCACCAGAGTGAGTTTAAATAGCTCAAATTTTATGAAGAATATGAAGATTAATCGCCTGCACCTGAAAGTGAAGATGGAATGAAGTATCTGGATGGAAGCGGCGATGAGGAATGAAGATCTTGCCAGCCAAACTTTGGACATGATCCAACTCTGTTGATTGTAGTGAATGGAACTGTATTTGATGATTGAAACTTTGATGACAAACATTATGCATAAGCCTGTGAAAGAGAATGGGTCAGAGTGATAAAAGATGCATTTTTTAACGGCCATTGATCACGAAGAAAGTTAGTTTTTTTGGAGGAGATTGCGGTGTACCCAGGTAGAGACGAGCCCTGATGGCGAATGTTTGTTTCGTGCTGGTGAGCATGTAGAGGAGAAAGATGACACAGGAGTAGAAGAGGAAGGCTTTGAGGAAGCGGGATTCGGTGAGCAGGGCATTTTGGAGCACGAAGAGCTAGCTTCTCCAAGGCAGCAAAAATATTCGCCTGCTTCGTTTCAAACTCTTCCTGCGATTCAAAAATTGTCTTTTTTTACTTAAATCGTGAATTAGTATTTAGAGAAATTGCTAAATGAATCACACTCATCTTCTATCACATTGCACATATCAAGGAACTCTATATAGAGAGCCCTGACCTGCACAACAACTTCATATAGTCACAGGGAAGCAACAACAACTTCCTATACAGACAAAGTCAAATAAGTAAAGCAATGAGAAAAAGTAAATGAAAATGCTAATGACAGAGAGCCCTAACCTACACACTATTCATGTTTTGGGAGTACCATGAGGACCAATTTGACCATCCTTGTAAAGATTTCTACACATAATGGATCATAACAACTAGGTTAGGAATTGTGGGTTAATTTTGAGTTTAATTAATTGTGGGTTAATTAAACTATTAATTTGGTTGCAAAAGATCTTGGTTTACACACTCTACCAAACCAACAATTTTGGCCACTTCTCTTCCAATTCCCTGGTACAAAAAAACAGCTTAGCAAAATATGAAGAAATCTGAACAAGAACAATAGATATAATAATGATATTACCTAAAATTTCAAAAATGAAGATACATAATCATAAACTATTAAACATGAATAAACATACAAATAATGACCATGAGAAGAAGCAGGCACTCACTGTGGGGTCGGGGGGCATCGTCGTGTTGGAACATTACCCATGACACGCCTGTTTCTAGAGACGCGGCCATGGAAGCAGCCAATTAACGTAAGGTTTTGCTGCTGCGCCATATGCCCATTCAACATTTCCATATTCATTCTCTATCTAAAAGAGGCAAGTCATACAGATGACATAAGAAAGAATGTCATTATATTCTTCAATTAAGGGCAAAATAAGGAACTACACACACAGTGGTTCTCAAATTAAAGAGGATGTGAGCCATGAAAACTCAAAAAGCCACACCTGAGATAAGATGATAGGTCCCCCCTGTGACACATAGAGCTTCTCCTACTGCATCATGTTCACAATCTTCTCAGTGAACCGCTGCATCTCTACCTGTAAACAACAATCGGTAAACAAGAAGCAGATCACCGGAGAAGAAGATGATGAATAAAACGCAGAACCTTGAAGGGTTGGTTATCAGTCCTGAACTTTATCCCGGGAATACAGTGCAGCCAAAGTGGAGCAGGTGAGGGTGATTTAGGGTTTAGAGTTACCTGATGTCGGGTGATCTTTGATGTTGTGGAGGTGAAGCCCTAGACGCGATCCTAGAAGGCTTCGGCTTATGCGAGAGCGCGAGCAGGTGAGGCCGTTTGGTGGTTGCGCGATATTGACCGGGGAGGATGCGTGGAGGCTGTGGCGTGGAGTAGCTAGCGGGAGAGGCGGCATGCGGCTGTGGCGTGAAGAGTAGGCAAGGAGAGGAAGGGCTTGCAGCGTGAGGGGGTAGATGAGGTCGGAGAAAGTAGTAAGCAGGCTGCGCTGAGCTTTTTCGGAGGCTGCGATGGTGTTATGCACGGAGAAGAAGGAGATGACGGGGTAGAAGGCTGGGGGGAATGAGAGACACCTAACTATCGGGTTTCTGAGAACTAAAAAAAATTTAATGCTGGATCATTTTTTAAAAGAAGGTATTTTTGCCACGCTTTTTTGCTTTTCATGCCTAATACAATGGTATTAGCCATGTTTTTTATAGCTGTGGTTAAAAACTAAATATTAGCCACAGTTTTGCGACCATGGCTAATACTGGTGTATTAGCCATGATTTTTGAACCATGACAAAAAATGTGTAGCTAATACTCATTTTTCTAGTAGTGCGTTTTGGCTAACTTCGGTGGCGTTTCTAGGCCATGTGGTGAGTGGAGCGGGCATAGCAGTGGATCCAACGAAGATAAAGGCTATACAGGAGTGGCCGGGGTTGTCTTCAGTGGCCAAGGTCAGGAGCTTCCTTGGACTAGAGGGCTACTATCGAAGATTTGTTGAAAATTTCTCGTGGATTGCTTTGCCGCTAACCTCGCTGACGAGAAAAGATCAGAAGTTCGTTTGGACGCCAGAGTGCGCGCGAGCTTTTGAAGAGATGAAAGTTCGGTTGACCACGGCGCCTGTGTTGTCATCGCTATGTGGTACCGATGGATTTGTGATCTATAGTGATGCCTCAGGGAGCTTCTTAGGCTTCGTGCTTCTGCCAAATGGAAAGGTGATTTCTTATGGCTCACGCTAGCTGAAGGTGCACGAGCGAAACTATCCCGCCCATGACTTGGAGTTGGCGGCGGTGATCTTTGCACTAAAGCTGTGGCGACATTATCTTTATGGTGTGAACGTAGAGATCTATACAGATCACAAGAGTCTAAAGTACCTGTTATAGCAGAAGGACCTGAATATGCGACAACGAAGGTGGTTGGAGTTCCTTGTGGACTACACCTTTGAGATTCACTATACTCCCGGGAAGGGAAACGTAGTCACGGATGCCTTGAGCCGGAGAGCTCCGGCAAGAGCAAGCTGGTTGCAGCGGCTTGATGAACGTCTCATGCAGGAGTTAGAAGCGTTAGAAATTTCTTGTGTTGATAAGAAGTCAACCGCCAATGCATGTTTGAACTGGACGGAGGTGCAATGTGACCTTGCGGACCGGATTTGACGAGCAACGGAGCTAGATGAAGATCTCCTACGCTATGTTAAAGATGGTCCAGAGGGCGAGTTCTCCTTGGATGACGGCTTTTGCGGAAAGAGGGCCGTTTGTGCGTCTCGAATTTGGGTAAATAGAGGGAAGAGCTGATGTATGAAGCGCATTATACGAAATACTCAATTCACCCCAGGAGCACGAAGAAGTTCAGAGATTTGAAAAAGATGTTGTGGTGGCCAGGGCTAAAGAAAGATGTTGCTCATTATGTGGCCAAATACCAAACCTGTGCTATGGTAAAGGAGGAATGCCAGAAGTCGGGCGGTTACTTGAAGTCGTTGTCGATTCCAGAGTGGAAGTTTGACGATATTTCCATGGATTTCGTGCACGGGTTACTGAGATCTCAGCGCGGAAATGACTCCATTTGGGTGATTGTCGACCGGCTAACGAAAGTGGCACACTTCCTACCGAACAAGAGGGATGATTCGGTGGAAAGTTTGGAAAAATTATATGTTGAGCAGATTGTGCGGCTACACGGTGGTCCTCGGAGCATCGTAAGTGATAGAGATGGGCTATTCACATCGAACGACTGAAAGCTAGTTCATCAACTGTTGGGCACGAAGTTGACATTCAGTACGACCTTTCATCTCCAAACTGATGGCCAAATTGATCAGACCAACAGGACGATGGAGGATATGCTCCGGATGTGCGCCCTAGACTTTGGATAGAGATGGGAAGATCATCTCTATATGGTGGAGTTTGCCTATAATAATAGCTACCAAGCGAGTATCGGTATAGCAACGTATGAAGCTCTGTATGAATGGAAGTGTCGTACTCCTTTGGCTTGGGTAGAAGCTGGTGAAGCTAGAGTTTTTAAACGTAATGAAGTCGATGAAGAAAAATCGACCAAACGTACTATTCGAGAGAGGCTACTCATAGCCCAGGTTCGACAAGCGAAATACTACAGCGCCAAGCACCAGAACGTGGAGTTCGCGGTAGGCGACTGGGTATACTTGAAGATCAAGCCCTTCAAAGGCGTATCTAGGATTCGACGTCTGAAAAAGTTGAGTCCACGATACCTTGGTCCATTTGAAGTGGTCGAGCGAGTCGGGGAGGCTGCATATCGGCTAGCTATGTCGGCAGACTTAGGTGGATTATATGATGTGTTTCACATCTCGGTGCTTCGGAAGGCCGTTAAAGATCCAGCTCAGGTGATCGAGGATGATCCTGTGCTGGTAGAGTATGGGCTAACGGCGAAGGTTAGGCCCATTCAAATCGAAGATCGAGCCGAGAAATAGTTGCGGAACAAGACGGTCGGGATGGTAAAAGTTCGGTGGGACAATTGCGGCCGTGAGGAGCTAACATGGGAGCGAGAGCAAACCATACGAGTTGAATTTCCCGATTTGTTTCTGTAAAATGGTTGTATAGTGCAAATTTGGTTATAACATCAAATTTTGAGGTTATAACATTTTGCTTGCTGGTTTCCTTCCTATGTGTGAATTTCGAGGACAAAATATCTTGTAGGAGGGGAGGGTTGTAACAGCCCAAATTTCAAACTGGGAAAATTTTGTTTGACACGGCCTGGGACACGGGCGTGTCCCAGGGCGTGTCCTGCTTGGGTGCGGAGACGTCGCGAGTTCGACGAAAATGCGTTCGACGAAGTGTTTGGGAGGAACACTCCCCGTGTCAGCAGCGTGTCCGACCCAAACGACTACTCGAGTGATTGTCTCGAGTAGGTCTCGAGTGGGTCTCGAGTAGTGGTGACACGGGCGTGTCATCCTTCGGACATGGGCGTGTCCGGTTCTATGTTTATGACTCGAGTCGATCTCGAGGAAATGTCTCGAGTGGGTGGAACTATCACGAGTACCTAAGGAACACGGGCGTGTCGGTCATGTGACACGGGCATGTCATAACTAACTACTCGAGTAGTCCTCTCGAGTTGGTCACGAATATGACTCAAGTGAGGTACACGCCCTATGTCACGGGTGTGACTTGGCCGTCACGGGCGTGTACCCTGGCCGTGACCTGTTTCGGGATAAGGCGGTTTGTGCACCGCTTAGAGTACACGGCCTGTGACACGGGCGTGTCAGACCCGAAAAGTGATTTTTAGGCTTTTTCGTGGCCGTCCATTTTCTTCGGTTGGGATCTAACAGCTGAGAGCCCTCCCTGCTTCCTTAAGGCCGAAAACTGAGAAAGAATTCTTATTATGTTATTGCCTTCATCTTTCTAAAAAGCTTAGAGAGAGAGAAAGGGAGAGGAAGAAGAAGGAGGAGGAAGAGGGGCTGATCTCTGGTGGAGCTTGAGAGTGTCAAGCTGAGATCCGAGGCCATCTTTGCGGAGGAAAAGCTATTGCGGTTCTTCCTAGCCAGCTAGGAGCTCATGGCACCAAAGCGGTCTTCAAGGGTAGCGACCTTTCTTCTTAGCCATGTGAAGGCTTCCTTTTGACATATGCATATGGTTCCCCCACCAGAGGGTAGCTTGTTGTGGGAGTCTTTGGATTGATTCATGGAATCCCCAATTAGTTGGCATATAGCTCCGGAAATTGAGTACGGAATAGGCATGATGTGTGAATCCCATTTGGACAGGTTGGTCTGGATTGGTGATGTTGCATACGAACCGGATAAGACTCCGTGATAAACGCGTCATTTAGGAGTCGACGGGTTGGACCTGTGAAGGGAAGTAACAGGAAGTACTGGAGTGGTAGTCCAGGAAAATACTCGTATAATGCTTGTGCTTTTGGGTTATACCTGTGAAGGGGAGTAGCAGGAAGTACTGGATTGTAAGTTCAGGAAATACCCTTTGTGATGCTTGATGTTCTTGGGTGGTACCTGTGAAGGGGAGTAACAGGAAGTACTGGCGTGGTAAGCCAAGAAAGACCCTTGACATTTGTGATATTTGCGGGATCATACCTGTGAAGGGGAGTAGCAGGAAGTACTGGTGTGTCCAGGAAAGATCCGCTAATATCGTGATATGAATGGGTGTAAGAGAAATACCCATGCTTGAATGACAGAACAGGACCGGTGAGACCGACCCGCGCCTTTTTGTAGCTGCGAGTACGCCGTACTCGGAGATGGTAAGGCGATTTGAGCAACGGGGGTGGAGGATCCGACCTGGGTTATGTCCGTCCGACGTGAGACAAGAAGGTGCAGTCTGTTGGAGTGCATATCGAGAGTCTTAGGCCTACGCGCCATGACACAATGGGGGGCTACGGGCTAATCCCGTTGCATTAAGACTATAATCTCCGGCTGTACGCCATGGAGTGAATGCTCAAGTTATTTGTCGCTGGGTTGCGACCTTGATACGGTGGTGTGACCCTGGTTCGCCGGTACACTAAGAATGTTCTTGTGCAGGTGTTGGAGAGCCGAGCGGGACTCATAAGGGCTGAAGTCCCGGCTGCATTTGTTGTTGCTGCTGCTGCTAGCGCTCGAAGGCTAAACTTATAAATGCTGTGTTTTATTTATTTGTGGCCGGCCAGCGCGCCAATGTTGAGGGCACTGTTATGAAAGCCCTGTAAGGCCATAAGGCCAACTATTTTTGTGTGTAAAACATTCCTATGATATATAAAATGTGGAGCTTTTATATGTTGGACATTCAGGTGTGGAGTTCAAGTGTAGTGTTATAGGCTTCCGCTAGAATGCAACGTGTTAGGGTGCGCTGCACTACTCTGGTATCACTCTGTAACGTCACCGCCTGTTTTGTGGTATATGTTGTGGGGCCCCGGCTGGTGGCGACGACGGCCCCCAAGTTGACGACGACCCCCAAGTTGACGACGGCCCCCAAGTTGTTGATGACGGCACGCTAACGGAAGACCCTCCTTCGTCTCCAACAAAGGACTCGCGTCGCCATGGTGTTCGTATGGAGCGGCACTACAATTTCCGCCCTCGGCGCAAGACAAATAACTAGTTGAACTTATCTTATTATTTGCTTAAGAGCATTCGTATTTTAGTATCTATTTTATTTGGAGTATGTTATTTTGGGCTGCATGTAGCCATTAAGTGTTTTATTTTTATTTGGGCTACATATAGCCAAGCTTTGGTGTTAAGCCTATATATCGGCATGTATGGTTTTGTTTAACTTAAGTTCAATGAGAAGAAACCATAAATTTCATTTTCTTGCTAATCTTCCTCTCTCTCTCTACCTCTCCTAGCCGCCACCCACCACTCCCCCTCTCTCTCTAAAGCATTTGGCCAGCCCTCTCCTTCATCTCCCTCTCCCAAGCCGCCACCTCCTCTCACCATCTTCAACCTGACAACCACCATCCCTAGCCGGCCGACCACCTATCTCCTCCTATCTCCTCCACCCGAGCACCCCCCCTTTGAAGAGAACCAGCCGCCCCTCTTCACGTGAAGTTTTATTCGAGAAGGGCCTCCTTCTATGGCGAGGAATCTGGACTTTGGTGTGAAGCGGCCAAGGCGGACGATCTATCTCTCCATCCGGCGCGACTCCGGCGGAACCGTGGAAGAGCGATCCTTCAAAGGTAATCGGAATCATCTATTCCACCTTGGGTAACGATCCTATCCACTCACATGTGATTCCCTCTTGATATTCTAGTGGTCGGAAAGATTTTTGCGTTGGATTTGAATCGTTAGATTCTTCGTGGTTTTCCTTTTGATTTGCATCAATCTTAATCGCGTTATTTTCGAAAGGATTTGGCGAGCCCCGTATTTTTGTTGGGAGAGATCTACCATTTTTCGATCGCATTTTGGGTAGATCTCTTTTGATACAACCATCGCTCGGTCGGAGCCAATATTGGTCCTCTTAGCTTGGGAGAACGTCGGCCTATAGCCGTTCGTCTGACCTTCCCGCGGAGTAGCTACCGTACGTTGGTGAACTATGATAAATCGTTTACTAGTGTGTCCGCGGTAGAGGCCTACATCAATTTTGGTATCAAAGCGAGGTTCTTGTCAATTTTTTAATTGGCACCCTCCCATCTTATTTAGCACGTTAACATGCACTTGTGTTTGCACGTTAGTTGTCACAAAAAAAATCTCAAAAAAAAATTATTTTTGGTCTGCCAATAGCGGCTTAGATTTCTTATTTTTCAGCAAAAAAAATTAAAATAAAATTTTTAATAATCCTCTTTTTATTTCCTTGAAGAAAATCAAAAAAAATTATTTTCCTATAGTCATTAGCTGGGATTAATTCCTTCTTTGGTCTGTCTAAGTCTGTTGTCTTCCTTTTTGCATGCGCACTAGGGTCGGTACGGAATATCCTCCATCGTCTTCTAATATGGATGATGACCGGGGTGAGGGTCGTGCTCTCACAGAGATTGAGGAGCTCCGTCAAGATTTCATGGAGCAGTTGACGGCTATTAGGGAGGCACTTCACGGACTGGGGTTACCACAAGGGGCACCCCGTAATCAACCCGCTCACCCACGGGTGGGAGAACATCACAATCCTTACCCCCACCCTCCTAATGAGCACGCTCCTCGAGCACCGTACGAGTTTGACCTTACTCGGGCCGTCCGAGTCAAGCCACCATCCTACGATGGATTAGGAGATCCCAAAGTCTTCCAGGACTGGATCATGGAGATCGAATGTTATTTCGAGTGGTATACTCTGAACGACGCGGATAAAGTGCGAGTAGCGAGGATGAAGTTGCTAGGGCGCGCTAAAATATTTTGGCTGAATGAGGAGCAACGTTTGAGATTCGAGAATGGAGCGTTGCCCATACACTGGGATGCAATGAAGGCTAGGCTGACAGAACAGTACGTCCCTACTTACCATCGAACACAGATGTTCGATGATTTAGCTACCCTTAAGCAAGGGACTAGGTCGGTGTCTGAGTATATGAGTCTGCTGAAGGACATGATGGTTAGGTGTGATGTGAAAGAGATGCTCGAGATCACCCTCTCCAGGTTCCGCAAGGGACTAAACCCCGACATCCAAGGAAAGCTTCTGCGTTATGGTCACACTGACTTGCACACCACTTTCAACGCTGCCTTAGATATTTAGCAGCACAATGCGCTTAAAGGCAAGTCACGCTCGTTCCAAAAGGGCAAGTCCATTTTAGGGCCGCCTCCCACCGCTACCTATAAGGCTAAAGGAAAGTATCAGCCCCCCCGACTCGACCTCCATAGCCGTAACGACTTGGAATGATAGAAACCCCTCTGGTGAGAGAGTCCCGGTGGGTAGGGTCAACAGAACGAATGTCACCTGTTACGCTTGCGGGATCCAAGGGCACTATGCTAGTGATTGTCCTACTACACCCAAACCATTAGCCCTGTTAGATTCCACCGGTGGGACAGATGTCATTACTTACGAGGCGGGAGAAGAGAGCGAGTCGGACGGAGTGCCTATTGATATGGAGGATGACTCCCATATGATGGTTATGAGGTGTATTATGGCGACCCCTCGAGCGTTAGACGATTGGAATAGGATGAACATTTTCACGTTGAATTTTAAGAGTGGTGGAAAATGGTGTAGGTTGATCATTGATAGCGGTAGTTGCATGAACGTAATTTCTGAAACCGCGGTGAGACGAATGTCACTTGCTGCCGAGCCGCACCCTCACCCTTATAAGGTAGCGTGGGTAGGCAAGTCGTCCCTCCCTGTGTCGAAGCGATGCTTGGTACCCCTTACCATCAAAGCTTATTCTGAGCAGATTTGGTGTGACGTCATCCCTATGGATGCTTGTCACGTCTTGTTAGGTCTCCCTTGGTTGTATGATCATGACGTCACCCACTTTGGTCGGGCCAATACTTACGAGTTTAAATTTAATGGCAGAACCATTCTCTTAAAACCCGCCCCGCCAAAGGATCCTTCGGCCCCCTCTAAGGATACGGTCATCCCGGTCGAGAAGAAGACGTTGAGTCTGATAGGAAGGAAAGAATTGAAGCGTACTACCTTTTTAGATAGTGTCCTCAATGCATTAGTGTGTCTACAAGTTAAGGAAGATGCGACAACTTTTGAGAACTTGCCGCCGGCTTTGAGAAAACTCTTAGAAGAGTTTGTGGACGTGTACCCCGACGAGCTACCGGCTTAGTTACCCCCATTGCGGGATATCCAACATGCCATTGATTTCATTCCGGGCTCCTCATTGCCCAACCTCCCACGTTATCGGCTAAACCCCTCCGCACACTTAGAGTTACAAACCCAGATCTCGAATTTATTGCAAAAGGGTTTTATCCGCCACAGCAAGAGCCCGTGTGTCGTACCCTCCTTACTTGCCCCCAAGAAGGACGGCTCTTGGAGGATGTGTGTGGATAGTATAGCCATTAATAAAATCTCTATTAAGTATCGCTTTCCCATCCCTCGCTTGGATGATTTATTGGACATGTTAGCCAGTGCCACGATTTTCTCGAAATTGGATCTTAGGAGTGGCTACCATCAGATCCGAATTAGGGAAGGTGACGAGTGGAAAACTGCCTTTAAGTTTAAGGAATGGCTCTACGAGTGGTTAGTTATGTCGTTTGTGATTTCCAATGCGCCGAGCATGTTTTCGAGGATGATGACCCACGTCTTCCAACCCTATATGGGAAACTTCATCGTGGTATATTTTGACGACATTTTGGTTTTTAGCACCTCCACGATTGATCACGAGTCTCATTTAAAAACCATCCTTACCACGCTGAGATCGGAAAAATTATTCGTGAACATTAAGAAGTGTACCTTCCATGTGGCATCGGTTGAGTTCCTCGGTTATATTGTGAGTTCGAAGGGGATCCACGTAGACCCCAAGAAGGTACAAGCCATTAGAGATTGGCCCGAGCCCGCCAACATTCGGGATGTTAGGAGTTTTCACGGGCTCGCTACATTTTATCGGAGATTTATTAAGGATTTTAGTAGTATTATGGCCCCCATTACCGAGTGCATGAAAAAAGGTGAATTTACATGGACGAACTCGGCCGCTACGGTGTTCCAATTAATTAAATTGCGCATGTCGGAAGCCCCCCTTTTGCGACTACCGGATTTTACCAAGGTTTTCGAGTTGTCATGTGATGCGTCTGGAGTGGGAATTGGTGGAGTGTTGAGTCAGGAAGGCCACCCTGTGGGGTATTTCAGTGAGAAACTAGCAGGTCCGAAATTAAATTATTCCAATTATGATCGGGAGTTTTACGCGGTCATTCGATGCCTCGAACATTGGCGGCATTATTTACTTCCTAAGGAGTTTGTCATCCTATCTGATCATGAAGCGCTAAGGTTTCTTAACTCTCAAACTAAGGTTAGTCCTAGACATGCCAAATGGGTCTCATATCTTAAGGAGTACACTTTCATTATCAAACACCTTAAGGGGACTCTCAACCGCGTAGCCGACGCCCTTAGTCGTGTTTCGTTATTGATCTCCACGCTAGAAGTTAAGGTGATTGGCTTCGATAGGATTAAGGACGAGTACGTCCACTGCCCAGATTTTAAGGATATCTATTTCGCCACTCAAGACGACTCGCCTACAACCATTACTTCTTTTTACATTCGGGACGGCTATTTATTTAACCATTCGAAGCTATGCATTCCCCGTTCCTCCCTACGACACTTCATAGTGTGGGAATTGCATAGCGAAGGGTTAGGTGGACACTTTGGCTGTGACAAGACGATCACGTTAGTTGAAGACAAGTTCTATTGGCCCGGTCTTAAGGCCATGGTTAGTAAGATCGTGGGAAGTTGCCGAGCGTGCCAATTGGCTAAGGGGAACAAAACTAATGCGGGGCTTTATACCCCTCTTCCGATTCCATCTATTCCCTGGGAATACGTTAGCATGGACTTCATTCTCGGCCTCCCAATCACATTTCGACATCACGACTCTATCTTAGTTGTTGTAGATCGTTTCTCTAAAATGGCTTATTTTATCGCGTGCAATAAAACCAATGATGCGACACACGTTGCACAATTATATTTTAAAGAGGTGGTTGGCCATCGAGGAGTTCCAAAGTGTATAGTTACCGATAGGGATGTGAAGTTTACTAGTTATTTTTGGAAGACCTTGTGGAGGATTATGGGCACCAAACTTCTATTCTCTTCCGCGTACCATCCGCAGACGGATGGGCAAACAGAAGTTGTGAACAGAAGTTTAGGTAGTTTGCTTCGATGCCTTGTGAGAGACCACAAGTGTGCATGGGACCTTATCCTCCCTCATGCCCAGTTAGCGTATAATAATTCCAAAAATAGGTCCACAGGTTTGTCCCCGAATGAGATCGTGCATGGTTATAAAGCTCTCGTGCCACTTGACTTGATTCCGTTACCGCCATCTTTTAAGTCAAGTCAATTTGCTCAGGACTTTGCCTCTCACATCCATGATCTTCACAAACGCATAAATGAAACGCTTACCACTCAATACGCGTCTTATCAAGTTCATGCCAACGCACATAAGAGAGTGTCTCACTTGAAAGTGGGCGATTTAGTCATGGTACGTCTAATCCCTGAACGGTTGCCTACGGGCACCTTAAAAAAGTTAGCGGATCGGTGAGCGGGACCTTCTCGGATTTTAAAACGGTTAGGAGACAATGCATTTCTTTTGGAATTGCCAACTGATTGGGGTATTTCCCCTGTTTTTAATGTTTCGGATTTAACGCCATATATTGCTCCGCCACTAGAATTATCTTCCTGTCCATTTAGTTCCACTATAGATTCTCATGGGTATGGGGTTGCGGGGGGTAAGGGCTCGCTTTCTCCGTCGGTCTCCAACGGAGGTATGCTACATGTTGGTGATATAGATTTCCCCCCTTTGTTGCCTAATACTTTTCCCAGGTTTGCCAGGACATCATTTTTGCCAGACAGGATTCTCCAGGATGACGTGTTTCCCACTGCAGATGGCGATGTGCGCCGCTACTTGATTCGATGGCGTGATCGCCCCGCCTCTGACGACTCTTGGCTCCCAGAAGCGGAGGTGGCTCTCTTGGATGGTGTTCTTCTCCGACGGTATCTTCAAGACAACTCATCGGTGATGAGTCCTTTCAAGCGGGGGAGGATTGGTGGCAACGACGGCCCCCAAGTTGACGATGCCCCCCCCCAACTTGTTGCTGACGGCACGCTAACGGAAGACACTCCTTCCTCTCCAACAAAGGACTCGCGTCACCATGGTGTTCGTATGGAGCGGCGCTACAATTTCCGCCCTCGGCGCAAGACAAATAACTAGTTGAACTTATCTTATTATTAGCTTAAGAGCATTCGTATTTTAGTATGTTATTTTATTTGGAGTATGTTATTTTGGGCTGCATGTTAGCCATTGATTGTTTTATTTTTATTTGGGCTACATATAGCCAAGACTTGGTGTTAAGCCTATATATAGGCATGTATGGTTTTGTTTAACTTAAGTTGAATGAGAAGGAACCCTAAATTTCCTTTTCTTGCTAATCTTCCTCTCTCTCTCTACCTCTCCTAGCCGCCACCCTCCACTCCCTCTCTCTCTCTAAAGCATTCGGCCAGCCCTCTCCTTCATCTCCCTCTCCCAAGCCGCCACCTCCTCTCACCATCTTCAACCCGACCACCACCATCCCTAGCCGGCCGACCACCTATCTCCTCCACCCGAGCACCCCCCCCCCCCTTTGAAGAGAACCCGTTTTATCTGAGAAGGGCCTCCTTCTACGGCGAGGAATCTGGACTTTGGTGTGAAGTTGCCAAGGCGGACGATCTATCTCTCCATCCGGCGGGACTCCGGCGGAACCGTCGAAGAGCGATCCTTCAAAGGTAGTCGGAATCATCTATTCCGACTTGGGTTACGATCCTCTCCACTCACGTGTGATTCCCTCTTGATATTCTAGTGGTCGGAAAGATTTTTGCGTTGGATTTGAATCGTTAGATTCTTCGTGGTTTTCCTTTTGATTTGCATCAATCTTAATCGCGTTATTTCCGAAAGGGTTTGGCGAGCCCCGTATTTTTGTTGGGAGAGATCTACCATTTTTCGATCGCATTTTAGGTAAATCTCTTTTGGAACAACCATCGCTCGGTCGGACCCAATATTGGTCCTCTTAGCTTGGGAGAACGTCGGCCTATAGCCGTTCGTCTGACCTTCCTGCGGAGTAGCTACCGTACGTTGGTGAACTGTGATAAATCGTTTGCGAGTGCGCCGCGGTTATAGCTAGTGCGAGTGTGATTGTGGAATTAGAGTGTCGTCCGCTTTATTCCCGTAACCCATATTTTGTCCGCGGTAGAGGCCTACATCACCGGCCGGACCTTCTAGTATATACTATGTGAAGGGGGTTGTTACAATTCATCCCCCACCACCATGGCCGAAATTCACCTTAAGGGGTCATTAATGGCCACCATCAGCTATACCCCTCCCCTCCCCCATTTTATAATTTTAAAAGCTTCACTGGACTCCAAGGTTTCGTTTCCACCCTTGCCCCAACGATCCCGATCAACTTCACTGTACAGTTGCAGAAATCCGGCGACTCCTCCACCACCAATGGCATCCCGACGATCGACGCGTCTCCAAGCCGCAAGCAAGGTCCTCCCCTTCCTCTCTCACTGGGGGTAGATCTTAGGAAATGTTGGGGCCAAGATTCAGGCTCAATTGAGCCCGATCGGGAGAAGCTTTCTCCTGGTTTTTCCACAAACTTGAAATCATCGGGATCGTCGGAATCCGCCCCTCCGGTGGCTGTACCGCCGCCTGACGATAGCCACCACCTCAACGGAGGTGGTGGTGGCGGTGGCCGGCCACGGAGGTGGCCGGATGGCCGGAAATTTGGCCGAGAAGTGGCTCCAGGGCGGGATGATCTTGGCCATCGGCTGGAGCTAGAAGACGACCCAACCACCCTTGGATGTGCTTTAAGCTTCGTGTTGGTGATCGATTAAAACTATAGGATGTATTTTCATATTATTTCATTTTTATCACACTATTTATATTTAATGTTTTAATTATTAAAAATACCTAGATGCAAAATCTGGAAAAGTCGTCAACATATTAATTGTAGCCCTTGAGGTCTGCTTAAATTTAAAATTAATTTGAAACAATTTGGGTGTCTGGTTTGATCAGGGCACTCATTTTGGTGGGGTCTATACCTAGGGTTAGACAAAAACAAAAATGAGTGCCCCCACTTCATCCTTTGTCCAAATGACCTGAAATTTGGACAGGGAGTCACTCTAATATACTTAGGTCCTGTCCAAAAATGGATTTTTTTGGAGATAATTTTTCGATAGTTTTAGAAATTATTTAATAATCGTAGGGTAAATTAATTAGGAGACCTAATGACCTCCAAACCCTCTCAAATTTTGGTGAGTGGTCCTTAGGGTCATCAGGAGGTTCTGTATAAATTTTCACCTCATTTTGAGTGATTTGGTTGGGAAATGGGCAGACCCTAGTTTTGCCCGAAAAAGGGTATTTAGGTCAAAAGTGCACTTTGTAGATTTGGGTGGCCAAATCACCTCAACAGAAGCTGAAACTTTGTCCACTGGTGTTTTATGACCATGGACACCCTCCCATGGGAGATGGGGTGGATTATGGTAGATTTGCCTTAGGACCCAAGTTCAAACCCTAAATTTGGACCTTGGGGGTTTGTGAAGGGCATGTGGTCAAATACCCTTGTATGGATTTGAAATTTGGTAGAGAGGACTCTAGGGTAGCTGAAGTCCTATGATGAAAATATTAGAGGATTTGAAGATGGTTAAACCCCTCAAAACCCTTACCCTAGTTTAGGTCATAATCCTTAAAATATAAGGATAGGTAATTAGAACTCTATGAAAAGTTGTGAAACTTAGGTAGTATAGTCATATTGTCATTATAACCCTTGGATAATTTTATTGGGAATTTCAGATCAATAATTTTGGTATCACCTTTCCAATACCAGTAATAGCCCTAAGTAATTATGTTTTTATTATGATCTTAATATCCATTAGATGATTATAAAATTGGGGCAGAGTGAGGTTTAAACCATTATGATCATACATGAATTTAATTGTAATTTTTAGATGTAAATTTCTAGTACTTACTTAACAAGTATACAAATACGGGAATATGATCTATAATAGATTTAGAGCTCCCTTTTTATTGGAAAATCATGAAACTTGATCAGTATTGTTTCTAGGTCAATATGCACATATGAGAATTTTATTGCAATTTTTAGATGAATAATTGTTGTACTTAGTTCATTAACCTGTTAATTGGATTATTATGAGAAAATCAAGTGTAGAGTTCATTATTCATTGATAAATTGTGAAACTTGACCTGGAGTATTTATATGTCTTTATATTCATCCTTGAAGTTTCTCAAAATTTTTAGAACTATATTGGCAGTACTTGTCTCTTTAATTTGGTTAATGTATGTTATGTTCAAAAATTATGTTTAGAGGCTTAAGTCTTACTGAAAATTTTGAGACCATGAATTTACTGATAAATAGCTGTGTTTTATTTATCATAATTTTTTGAAACATTTTGCATACATGAAAATAGTACTTCATATTCAAACTAATGCGTTTGGATCTCTTTGGAAATTAAATAAATTATCAATTAAATTAGGAAAATTATATACTTCTGGATTTAGGCTAATCATGTCATGATAGATCTCCAATAAATATTATTGGGATTTTGGATGATAATTTGGAGTACCTCCAATTGTATGCGTTTAGTAAAAACTGCAGAAATCATAATATGATGCAAATGAACCTAGGGAGTTGAGATATTAGTGTATTGATCTGGTAAGTGAAAAGAGATTATCATCGGGAGTCGTGATGAGGAGTGGGAGGTTTGACTAGTGTTAAGAGGTGCTCGGGGTCGACGAAACATCGTCTTCCCCGTGGAGAGAGAAAGAGTCAAATACACTAGGGTTAGATCCAGTACAACATTAAAGGGGTTGGGAGTTGGGTAACAACCAATAATAGTAAGTGTCTTGCTAAAGGGAACGATGGGCTTCAGCTACCATCATAGTTCCTAGTGCTCTCAAGAGCCCTTCATGGGAAATACCTTGGGCAGTTCTAGGCTAACCTAAACCGTAAGTAAAATCAATGTTTAAAAGAGCAAATAGTATAAGTAGGATTCACAATTCACACACCTTGATATCTCGAGAGGTTGGTTAGGTTAGTTTGATTAGCCATCCGGACGGTAGGTTCGGAAGGTAGATGTAACGGACGGGATAGTCCGGGGAGCCGGTGGCTCGGGAGAATTTGGATACAAAAATAAGGTGGTGGGTCTTCGGTATTGGACGGTCGTTCACACCGACGTCGATACGTTGACTCGGCAGTGTGGGGCACTTAGCCAAAGAAAGTCTGGTGGATATGGCCAGCATAGTACGTGGAGACTCTAGGTTGTGTCCTTCTAGAGGCGTACATAAGGGCCGGGCGGGGCCCCACAGCATATACCATAAAACAGGCGGGGAAGTCACGTAGTGATACCAGAGTTGCACATCCTAACTCATTGCATTCTAGCGGAAGCCTATAACACGAAGCTGAACTCACACACAGAAATGCCCACCATACATAAGCTCCACATTTATATAAACAGGAATCGTAGCAAACTCAAAGTCAACTGGCCTTATGGCCTTACAGGGCTTTACACAACAGTGGCCTCAAACAGTGGCGCGCAGGCCGGCCACGTATTATCAAACATAACAGTTTTATTTAGCCTTCAAGGGCTAGCAGTAGCAGCAGCAGCAGCAGGAACTTCAGCCTTTATGCGTCCTACTTGGCTCTCCAGCACCTCCACAGGGATAGCTCACCCAACGGTGGCAAACAGGCATCGGTCAGCATTTAGCTGACCAAATTATAACGACCCCACCCCTTTCTCGGGGCGGTGGTATTCCTTCCCTACAGGCATAGCATTTCACAAGCAAATATGTATATCGTGCATTGTGCTCTCACGCACATACATGCCATCGCAACCGTCAGCCACGCGGCCTGACGATCCGTGCACTCGGGGCACATTCTTAGTGTACCGACAAACCAGTTTCCCACCACCGTATCAGGGTCGCAACCCAACGGTAAAACATTGAGCATTTTCTCCATTGCGAGCAGCCGGAGATTATAGTCTTAGTGAACCAGGATTGGCCCGTAGCCCCCCATTACATCACGGCGCGCAGGCCTAAGACTCTCGCTATGTGCTCCAACAGACCGCACTTTCAGGTCTCATGTCGGACGAACATAACGCAGGTCGGATCATCCACCCCCCCGTTGCTCAAATCGCCTTGCCATCACCGAGTACGACATACTCGCGGCTAAATCAAAGGCGCGGGTCGGTTTCACCTTACCTGTTTGGCATAAAGCCTGGGTGTTTTCCTGGGCACACCAGTACTTACTATCACACCCATTTGTATCACAACATCAAAGGGTATTTACTGGGCACACTAGTACTTCTTGCTACTCCCTTCACAGGTACAACCCCACAATTATCACAAATATCAAGGGTATTTTCCTGACTTACCCGCAAGTACTTACTGCTACTCCCCTTCACAGGTACCACCCATGAACATCGAGCATTACAAATGGTATTTACTGACTTCCAATCCAATACTTCCTGCTACTCCCTCCACATGTATAATCCAATAGCACAAGCATCACAATGGTATTTTCCTGGACTACCACTCCAGTACTTCCTGCTACTGCCTTTCACAGGTTTAACTCATCGACTCCTAAACTACAAGTTTATCACGGAGTCTTCTCCGGTGCGTATATGCAACATCACCAATCCAGACCAACCTGTCCAGATGGGCTACAGACAGCATGCCTATTCCATACTACTTTTCTGGATCTATATGCCAAATGATTGGGGATTTCATGAATCAACTCAAAGGACTCCCACAATAAGCCACCCTCTGGTGGGGGAATCGTATGCACATGCCAAAAGGAAGCCTTCACATGGCTAGGAAGAAAAGTAGTTACCCTCGAAGACCTGTTCGGCGCCATGAGCTCCTAGCTGGCTGGAAAGAACCGCAATGGTTTTTCCTCCACAACGCTGGCCTCGGATCTCTCGTTGGAACTCCGCAGCACCACCGGTGGCCAACTCCTCTTCCTCCTCCTCCTTCTTCCTCTCTTTATCTCTTTAGGATTTTAGAAAGATGAAGGCCAAATCTCAAATGAGTGTTTCCAACTCATTTCCCGGCCTTAAGGACACAGGGAGGAAGCTCAGCCATTGGATCATAGCTGAAGAAGTGGACATCCACGATTTTTCCACAAAATCATATTTTTTGCCTGACACGGCCTGTGACACGCCCGTGTCCCATGCCGTGTACCTCAAGCGGTGCTCAACTGACTTATCCAGTCCAGTACACGCCAATGTGACACACCCGTGTCACGGGCCGTGTCACCTGGCACGCCTTCAGACACTCCCGTGTCTGTGGTCGTGTTCTTCAGGCTGCACAAAATCGAGATCAACCCGAGAGGGACACAGCCAGTGACACGCCCGTGTCACAGGCCGTGTACCCTAAGACATAGCCGTGTCCTGCCCGTGTTCACCAGGCCTCAATGCCTTGGGCACATCCCGAAAAAGACACGGCCTATGATACGCCCGTGTTCCAGGCAGTGTGCCCATACATGACACTAGACACGCCCCAGCTCTACTTCATCGAGCTGAAATTCGTCGACCCGCAGAGGACACTGCCTCTAACACACCCGTGTTAGAGGGTGTGTGCCCTCATTTTCATCGAACAGATTTTTCGTCGAACGCTCGTCGACTACTCACCCGTGAAGGACACGCCCTGGGATTTGGGGTGTTACACACATAGTCTCAACCCTCGTACCAGTAACAAGATTACATAAAGACAACCACCACAACAAACTCCGAAGGTCCGATAGGAATTCAAGTTCAGAAGAGGCTCAGTTGGGATTGGGAACATATTGACCCTGATAAGGTTGTCGTAAAAGTGACTCGGAGGGTTTAAAGTAAGGAGTATATCAACAAGATTTAGGTTGGAACCCCAAGTCAAGATTGATGCCCTAGGGACTGTGCACCCAGCTAGGACGAATATAACATGGCAATATCAAAGATACTTAGCCCAAGGTAGGTAGAGGCTTATCTTTTGTTTATTGGGGGCTTATCTTTTGTTTATTGAGGGCTTACCTTTTGTTTATTGGGGGCTTATCTTTTGTTTATTGGGGGCTTGTCTTTTGTTTATCGGGCAAATTAGTTATTGACTTGGGTTTCCCTTACACCTCATCTAGAAAACTTTGCGCCGTGAATATAGTGAAATGGACGTAAACTATATTCGGTGCTACTCTGGCGTATTCGTAGGGATAAGAATCTGATTGTGAAGTGGAGATTTTATAGAGTCGTTGTCTACCCATACAAACAAGAAATTTAATGACCAGAAGTTTGGTGTATCTCGGAATGTGTATCTCCCTGGAGTGAAGAAGGGCGTCATGGATTTTGTGATGCACGATGAGGTCTGTCTCCCGATGAAGGTTAAGTGCATGAATTTTTGGGGAACTATTACAGTCACTGCCTGAGTTAGAGTGGAAGTTCGAGGATATAATTAGGGATTTTCATACACAGGATTCCTCATCCCCACTCCGGGCATAATTATAATTGGAACATCAATGATAGACTGGCCGAGATAGCTGGGGTCACCCCGGCCTGGAAGAAAACTCCCATTGGTGTTTCATGAAATTTGTGAGTAGTTGTCCGTTATCATGGTGTGCTCAAGATGATCGTGTCGAATTAGGAGGGATAGTGTACGTCCAAGGAGAGAACATCAGTACAGGCTTATCTGGTCTCTCGGCCGACATTCAACACAGCTCTCCACCCTCGTACGGAGGTTCAAGATTCCACTATCATGGATCTAGGACGAGGATCCAAAGGAACTCGGCTCGGAATTTGTGGAGAACACAGATACCCAAGTGTAAATGTTTTGAGATAGGATGCTGGAGGACTATGGCAGACTGGCCAAATATTACGATGCACGACATTGCCAAGTAGAGTTTCAGGATGGAGATTGTGTGTTCCTGAAGATACATCTGGTGCATGGAGTCTCACGGGTATGCGGGCAGAAGAAGCTCAGTCCAAGGAATATGGGGTGTTACAGGATCCTAGAGCGGATCAACCTATTGTCTTACAGACTGGAGCTACCGCCGTAGTTAGCGGTTTTGCACAACGTATTCCACGTCTCCTCTCTTAGGAAGGCTCTACTATGGCCGAAACAACAGGTTCTTGGTATAGATCACTCAGCAGCTTTTAATCAATCAGCCCGTTGTGAGCCGGATAGGATAGATGATACAACGGTGCAGGTCTTGCAAGAAGGTCCCACTGGTCAATGTCCTGTAGAGGAACCATGGGCAGGAGGAGCATACCTGGGAGCCACCAGACCTGATGCAGCAAAAGTACTCGGATCTCTTCAGGTGAGGTATACATTAACTTCCTATGGGATGTTACACTAAGTTGCTCTCAGTAGAAACTCCGCAGGCCTAACCTTAATTTCGGGGACAAAATTTTTATTTTTTATTAGGATTTGTAACATCTCATTTCCAGATAGACCCCTAAGAGTGGTTTTGTCATGACAAGGTCATGACAAAACCCTAGGAAGTCCAAGTAGACTAGGTGAACTTAGGTAGGAAGGTGAAGGACACCATGGTCTGCAAATAGTAGAATTCTAAACACTAGTTTAGGATGACCTTAGGGATTCAACTTGACTCCATGACCACACCACAACACCCTTAACCCCTTGGGTGGTCCATAGAGTCACTAAGGACCCATTGGTGGCAGTCAAAGTGATTAAGTTGACCTAAGTCAACCATAACCCTAAATGGGTCAAACTAACCTACTTAAGGTCAATTGACCTTCTCTTATCCAAGTGATCCCCACCCTTGCCCTCCTAACCCTAAAGTGAGGTCAATGAGTCATCAATGAACCATTGGGGTCAAGCCTAGTGGCTAAGTTGACCCAAGTCAAATCTAGCCCCAAAGTGGTCAAAGTGCCCTTACTAAGGGTCAAGTGACCTCTAAGGTGCCAAGTCAACCCTACCCAACCCTACCTAGACCTTAAGGGAGTCCAATGGATCACCAAGGACCCATTGATGACAACACAAAAGCTCAATTTGACCAAAGTCAACCCAAGGCTAGGACAAGTCAAACTTAGCTCAAAAAGGGCTAACCCAAGCTCAAACCCCTAGCCACTTGGGCTAACCACTCCCTAACCACTTTATAATAGCTTAGTGGGCTGCATTTAGGCTAGTGTCTTGATATAATTCGGCCATGAAGGGCTAACTCCTAGCCACTTGGGCTAACTCCAAATTCCTCTTTAATGGAGGTGAGAGAAAAGGAGGTAAATGCCATTCATGGCATAGGGAAGCCAAGGGACCTTCTTCTTTGCTTGCTTCATCTCCCCAAACAGCTCTGAGAAGATCAAGAGCTTTTCCAGCCCTTTTCATTGACTGGATGCTCAGAACCACCATGGTCGAGAAATCCTATTCATGGCCATTAATGGTGCATGAAGGAAGGCCCTTTTCCTCCCTCCATTAAGGGCTAGGTTCAACTCCTCTGGGGTAGAGGAAAAGTTTCCAGCCATTTCCTGGCTGGATTGAGCCCACATTCATCCCCCACCACCATGGCCGAAATTCACCTTAAGGGGGCATTAATGGCCACCATTAGCTATACCCCTCCCCTCCCCCATTTTATCATTTTAAAAGCTTCACTAGACTCCAAGCTTTTGTTTCCACCCTTGCCCCGACGATCCCGATCAACTTCACTGTACAGTTGCAAAACTCCGTCGACTCCTACACCACCAATGGAATCCCGGTGATCGACACGTCTCCAGGTCGCAAGCAAGGTCCTCCCCTTCCTCTCTCACTGTGGGTAGATCTTAGGAAATGTTAGGGCCAAGATTCGGGCTCAAATGAGCCCGATCGGGAGAAGCTTTATCCTGGTTTTTCCACAAACTTGAACTCATCCGGATCACCGTAATCCGACCCTCCGGCGGCTGTGCCGCCTCCTGGCAATAGCCACTACCTCAACGGGGGTGGTGGTGGCGGTGGCCGGCCAGGGAGGTGGCCGGATGGCCGGGAATTTGGCCGAGAAGTGGCTCGAGGACGGGATGGACCTGGCCAACGGCTGGAGCTAGAAGACGAACCAGCCACCCTTGGATGCGCTTTAAGATTCTTGCTGGTGATCGATTAAAACTATAGGATATATTTTCATATTATTTCATTTCTATCACACTATTTGTATTTAATGTTTTTAATTATTAAAAATACCTAGAGGAGAAATCTGGAAAATCGATCAACATATAAATTGTAGCCCTTGAGGTCTACTTAAATTTAAAATTAATTTAAACCAATTTTGGTGCCTGGTTTGACTAGGGCACTCATTTTGGTGGGGTCTATACCTAGATTTAGATAGAAACTTAAATAAGTGCCCCCACTTTAACCCTTGTCCAAATGACCGAAAATTTGGACAGGGAGTCACTCTAACTAATACCTAGGTCCTGTCCAAAAATGGAATTTTGTGAAAATAAGTTTTTGATAGTTTTAGAAATTATTTTATAATCCTAGGGTAAATTAATTAGGAGACATAATTACCTCCAAACCATCCCAAATTTTGGTGAGTGGTCCTTAGGATCATCAGGAGTTTCTGTATAAAGTTTCACCTCATTTTGAGTTGATTTGGTTGGGAAATGAGCAGACCCTAGTTTTGGCCTAAAAAGGATATTTAGGTCAAAAGTGCACTTTGTGGATTTGGGTGGCCAAATCACCTCAATAGGGGCTGAAACTTTGTACACTGGTTTGTTATGACTATGGATTCCCTCCCATGGGAGATGGGGTGGATTAGGGTAGATTTGCCCTAGGACCCAAGTTCAAACCTTAAATTTGGACTTTGGGGTTTGTGAAGGGCATGTGGACAAATGCCCTTGTATGGATTTGTAATTTGGTAGAGAGGACTCTAGGGTAGCGGAGGTCCTCTGGTGAAAATCTTAGAGGATTTGGAGATGGTTAAACCCCTCAAAACCCGAACCCTAGTTTATGTCACAATCTTTAAAATTGAAGGATAGGTAACTAGAACTCTGTGAAAAGTTATGAAACTTGGGTAGTGTAGTCATATTGTCATTATAACACTTGGATAATTTTATTGTGAATTTCAGATCAATAATTTTGGTATCACCTTTCCAATACCAATAATAGCCCTAAATAATTATGTTTTTGTTATGATTTTAATATCCATTAGATGATTATGAAATTGGGGGAAAGTGTGTTTTAGACCATTATGATCATACATGAATTTTATTGTAATTTTTAAATGTAAATTTCCTGTACTTACTTCACAAGTATATAAATACGAGAATATGATCTATAATAGATTTAGAGCTCCATTTTTATTGGAAAATCATGAAACTTGATCAGTATTGTGTTTAGGTCAATATGCACATATGGGAATTTTATTGTAATTGTTTGATGAATAATTGTTGTACTTAGTTCATTAACTTGTTAACTGGATTATTATGAGAAAATCAAGTATAGAGTTCATTATCCACTGATAAATTGTGAAACTTGACCTGGGGTGTTTATATGTCTTGAAATTCATCCTTGAATTTTTCTCATAATTTGTAGAAGTATATTGGCAGTACTTGACTCTTTAATTTGGTTAATATAAGTTATGTTCAAAAATTATGTTTAGAGGCTTAAGTCTTAGTGAAAATTTGGAGATCTTGAATTTACTGATAAATAGTTGTGTTTTATTTATCATAATTTTTTGGAACATTTTGCATACCTGAAAATAGTACTTCATGTTCAAACTAAGGCGTTTGGATCGCTTTGGAAATTAAATAAATTATCAAGTTAATTAGGAAAATTATAAACATCTGGATTTAGGCTAATCATGCCATGATAGACCTCCAATAAATATTATAGGGATTTTAGATGATAATTTGGAGTACCTCCCATTGTATACATCATATAGCTTAGGATGGTCTGCGTTTAGTAAAAACTGCAGAAATCATAATATGGTGCAAATAAACCTAGGAGTTGAGATATTAGTGTATTGATCCGGTAAGTAAAAAGAGATTATCATCGGGAATCGTGATGAGGAGTGGGAGGTTTGACTATTGTTAAGAGGTGCTCGGGGTCGACGAACCATTGTCTTCCCCGTGGAGAGAGAAAGAGTCAAATACACTAGGGTTATATCCAGTACAACATTAAAGGGGTTGGGAGTTGGGTAACAACTAATAATAGTAAATGCCTTGCGAAAGGTAATGATGGGCTTCAGCTACCATCATAGTTCCTAGTGCCCTCGAGAGCCCTTCACGGGGAATACCTTGGGCAGTCCTGGGCTAACCTAAACCGTAAGTAAAATCAATGTTTAAAAGAGCAATTAGTATAAGTAGGATTCACAATTCACACACCCCGGTAGATCGGGAGGTTGGTTAGGTTAGTTTGATTAGCCATCCGGATGGTAGGTTCAGAAGGTAGATGTAACAGACGGGATAGTATGGGGAGTCGGTGGCTTGGGAGGATTTGGATACAAAAATAAGGTGGTTGGTCTTCGGTATTGGACGGTCGTTCACACCGACGTTGATACGTTGACTCGACAGTGTGAGACACTTAGCCAAAGAAAGTCTAGTGGATATGGCCAGCATAGTATGTGGAGACTCTAGGTTGTGTCCTTCTAGGGGCGTACGTAAGGGCTAGACCTAGTAGTGTGGATACCCGCCTAGGAGTGGGGGCCTGACCCACTGTCTCTGTTTGCCACTACGGAGGTTCCTGGGAGTGAAGCTAGCTGCCCAAATAGATGGAACTAAAAGTCTGTGTGCATAGAGTCGTGTGCATGAGTTGCACTTGCATGAATCATGGCATAGCATATCACTACACTCATACTTGCATACAACCGACACCCCAACGTATAAATTGGTATGTGACTTTTTATACGATGGGAGCCTTGCAGAAGACCCCTTAACTTATAAGTTTGTATGGACATTCATATAAGTTAAGGTTACTTACTCCTTAGAATGTTTTTCCTACCTGTGTTGTCTTACTCTACTTGTTTACTTTACCGCTTACTATTGTAGAACTGCTAGTTTGTACCTTTCTTCCTTAGCTGTTTAAACATTATAAATAACTGCTAGATTAGTTTCACCGTCACCTACTTTGCTTACTCTCCACATTCGTAGCTTCCCTTTCCTCCTCCCCGAACGGTGCCTAGGATCCATGGGGGAGGGGTAGGGGATGACAGGACTTAGTCTTTATGACTAATGGTTTTCGGACCACAACATTACAGCGGCTCCGGATGGGAGACAGGGAGCAGCAGCAGGGGACACAGCACCAGCGGAGTACGGTGCTCATGGAGGTGGGCCAGTCTAGCACAGGAGCACCAGCTACTTGTTCCGTCAGTTTTTAGTTACTTATGGCTTCCGCAAGAGATTGTAGTGAGGATCTGATGTACCGGGCTTAAGTCCGTTTATATTTTATTTGTACTGTTCTATTGCAGTACTCTCTCTTTTCTATATTTATGGACTTGTTGTGGTTTCTCATTTATATATGATGTTTGTGGACTCAATTATGTTCAGTTTATGGCTATTGCTCTCTCTTGATGATCGAAAAGGCCGGCAAAATCGGCGTTTTGTAGTGGCGGCCTTCCCGAGTGTCGGTGCCACCACAAAACAGCGGTTCTGGGCATAAGACCCCTGGTTTAAAAAAGGGGTCTTACACGTCCTATCGATACCCGTGTTCCACGCGGGTAAGATTCCTTAACACGGGTCCACACACGGCCATGTGGGAACCCGTGTTTGCCTTCTTTAAATAGGGCCGTGTTCTGGTCATCTCCATCTTCCTCCCTTGATTTCCAGCTTCACTTCCTGCACAGCCCCTTGTCTCTAGAGCTGGTTGAGGTTTTAGCCTTCAACGTGCGTGGATTCGATTCCTCTCGTCGCCATCTATACTCCTAGGTAATAATTTTTTGTTTATGTTTTTATTCAACTTCTTCTTCTTCTTTCCCTCGCCCTTTCATTTTCCTCTCCTTGTTCTTCTTCATCATTTTTTTAAAGAAAACCAAAATCCTTGTATTTTTCCATAGATCATGTCTTCAGGACGAGTCCAAGGTCGTCGCCGTTGTCGCCCGTTTCTCCAGGCATTGTCTACGGAAAGGCGCGATGCCACTACGCCGCTGGAGTTCACGTATCCAGCACATATCAACCGCTACAACCGCCTCTAGTCGAAAAAAATATCAAGGAATTTGATCAATTGACTGGAGCGTCCTAGAGGAGATAAATTTAGCGGGAGATGTCAGAGAGTTGATATCTGTAGTGGGATGGCAACATATTTTTGCTATCGAGGAGTTAGGATTTAAAGAACTCACATTAGAGTTCATGTCGTCTTTTTATTTAAATCTTAGACCTACTCTCACTGAGCACGCAAACGCGCACGCGGGAGTAATCTCATTTCGAGTAGCGGGCACTACGTATACACTCTCACTTCTCCAATTCACCCAATACTTAGGGGTGTATGAGGACTCGTTCCTCTTTAGTGTCGCCTACCCCGAGCTTCATTTTGACCTCCCCACTCGCGATCATGCGAACAACATCTGGTCCCGGCTTTCTTTTGACTTTATTCCATATGAGGCCAAGAGGTCTAATGTAAGAACCCCCTCCCGGATCCCAAATCACGGCACGAAGGGGGTCTTATGCCCAGAACAGCCGCCTTGAGGCAGCATAGCACACAGGCTAACCTGTACCACAAGACGGCTATACTACCGGCTACAACCAATATCAATATATGCCAACCCAACCAAAATATAATCAAGAAGTCAATCCACACATAAGCATAATAAGTCCAAAGTACAATAATAATAGAAGCTACAAGAAGCTTCTAAAACATCAGAGTACAGCTAATACATGCCCAAAAGGGCTATATCAAAACCTCTCAAAAACTCACATCGGTGACCGACGGTAACGACGGCACCGTCCCTTCAGGCCCTGTCGTCCTGGCCTGGCTGTCCTGCTGCATAGTCTGCGGAAGCTCTACCTGCGGTGTTTCCTCCTAGAAAGGAAGACGTAGCAACCGTTAGTCAAAAGTCTAAGTGGCTTCACATCCGCTCCCCCGGCGACTCCTTGGCAACGGGCGGAGAAAGGAATCAGGGTACAATATATAATAAGTAATATAAGCATGTAAAAGCAGGTGGAATAAGTACATGTAATGTGGGCAGTAATAGAGGAAATGTGTAACATAATTAATAACAGTCTACACTAGCAATTCTACACAAGTTATACCAAGCCATCTAGTATAGAGTTCTACAACAAGAAAGTAACTTAACTTATAAGAATGCTCATACAAACTTATAAGTTAAGGATCGGTTTAACATAAAGTAAATCATCGTATAGGAGTGCCCATACAAACTTATGTGATGAGGGTCTTGTTTATGCAATGTAATGTAATGGTATGTATGTTATGCAATGACTCACCCATGATCACGCACATGTTACCGCTATGTCGACACAGATTCATAGTTCCCACTTTTCGAGCAGGTAGCTAACCTCTCAGGCTTCAACCGTCGTGGCCAGGCGGTGACAGTAGAGCGGGCTTCTCTACTACTAAGAGGGTATCCACATTACTTCGCTTAGGCCTCCATACGCCTCAATGCTAAGAACACAATAGCGGAGCCTCATGCGTACTACGGCCCAGCGGGAGTCTCGAGTAGATGTGCACCGAGAACCAAGCCCCGAACTGGCCTTGTGTGACCCGGAAAGAGCCTTGGAGAAAGCACGAGGACCAAGCCCAACCGTTCACTTGGCACGGAAGGAGCCCCGGGACCTGAACACCGAGGACCAAGCCCAACCGTTCACTTGGCACGGAAGGAGCCCCGGGACATGAACACCGAGGACCAAGCCCAACCGCCCAAAGTCTATCTGTCAACTCCCGTCGGTGTGATGACTGGCGAGCCCGTAGACCTGCCACACTATCCTTAACCCAGGATTACGACACCGCGTGTCGACTCACACTACATGCAATTTCACATCACCGTGTCACGGAAGGAGCCTCAGAGAAAGCATGAGGACCAAGCCCAACCGTCCACTCGGTACGGAAGGAGCCCCGGGAAATGAACACCGAGGACCAAGCCCAACCGTCCGTCTATGTTGTGTCTCAACATTACCTGAATCAATGCATTCTATAAGACTATCTACAACATATGTTCACATAACTCTAACATAACCAGTTACCATGCTTTAATCAAGTTATCTAAATAGCAACGAGTTTTTGTTCATAACAATCACCACCGATCGGGTATACAAATTCGAGTCAAACTTATCAACAATCAACATATTACCGTTTTCGTTACGTCCTCAATATTACTCATATTGAAATCATTCTAATCTCATCAACACGTCAAAACGTTCATTCACCAATTTCTACCAAGTAGATTCGTTCAAATGCAATTTACTTCTCCATTTGTTTACGTGGGGTTCATCCAACAGTTTCATCAGTCAATAACTTATGACGTTTAAACATAAAGGAATTTTCCAGCCCCTACGTCAATTAGTTATAATGTCTCTACCAAATTCAATTCTAATGCTATACCATACCCAGAATTTTAAGCATAGAACACCATCAGGACAGCACCTTCGACCGGAGATTCCCGAGGCTACAGAAATCCGGTGAAGGAGTGTAACCCCTCGTTGGAAAGGCATTTTCAGTGGCTACAACCTTTATGTTTAGTCGAAATCCCGTATCTGGACGTATCATACTTGAAAACAGCCAAGATGATCGCTGCGTGTAGAACACAGATTTCTGAACGCATCTTAAGGCGAAATAAACGGCATCGGTTCATCTTCCTCCTCAAGCCGATTGACAAAATAACATCCAGATTTCCTCCACCCTTATTCTCCCTCAACAGTCCACTTCTCTTCACAAAACCACCTCCATCATCACATAGATGAAAGGAGAGGTTGAAGACATCTAAAACCTAGGACACATGTCCTAGCAAGGCCATTCCTAGAGAACTTCTTCTCTGCATCAAGACTGTCTTGAGTCGATGTCTCTCCTGAGAAATAACTAGAGATCTAGCACCAAGGGAGAGGGGAGGAAGCTCACCTCGTTTCCGGCATTTCCACCATTTCCGGCCAAGGATCTTGTGACTCTTCTCGGCGGCATCTTCTCCTCCTCGGCGGCGGCGGATCTTCACCTCTTGGACTTGCTCCAGCACCTTCTTCCTCCACAACAGTTTCTCTAGAGAAAAGGGGCTTGAAAAGAGAATGAAAATGGCTAGGGTTTTCAGTTCCCTTATAAGTGAAAAATGACATGGGTAGGGACACGCCCGTGTCCTTACCCGTGTCCCGCTCGGGCGAAGCGTCGTCGACGGTTCCACTGGCACTTTGATACACAACCACGGGTAGGGACATGCCCGTGTCCCTACCCGTGTCCCATTGACACGGCCGTGTTGCTGGTCGTGTCCTGCTCGGGAGCTTCGTCGAGTTTCACTTGTCACACACGGGTAGGGACACGCTCGTGTCTCTACCCGTATCCTCCTCGGGGCACACTTCGTCGAGCTCTACTCGACACACACGGGTAGGGACTCTCCTGTGTCTCTACCCGTGTCCTCATACACACGGGTAGTGAGACACCCGTGTCTCTACCCGTGTCCTTCTCTGGGACGACTCGAGTCATCGACTCGAGTGTTGGCTGGAGAGACACGGGTAGGGACACTCCCGTGTCTCTACCCATGTCCTTCTCGGGGACAACTGGTTGGACATACATGGGTTGGGACACTTCATGTTCCTACTGTATCTTCATACACACGGGTAGTGACACGCCCATGTCACTACCCGTGTCCATCTCTGTACCTACTCGAGTTGTCGACTCGAGAGCTGGCCTTACACACACGGGTAGGGACACGCCCGTGTCTCTACCCGTGTCCTATCTAGACAGACTTCTCCTCCCAATTACTAGTGCAGCATAGCTTCCAGTACTTCCCTGAGCCCAAGTCAGCTTTCCTGACTCAAAAACGCGCACGAGGGGCCTAATGCGAATCGGGACATAACAAATCCTATAAAAAAAATAAAAAATTTCATCACCGAAATCAGGCTAAGGGTATGGGGAGAAAAAGCATAACAAAAAATAAAATATGTTTTTAAATTATCTTGAGGAAATAATTCAGGGTAGCGTTTTTGCGTCAAGTCCACCGGCTCACAAGTATACTCCTCCTTCCCATGATTAGACCAAATCACCTTCACCAAAGGAACACTTTTTCAGCGCAAAATTCTTGTCTTGTTGCCTATGATCCGCACCGGCGCTAGTCGCATAGACTTATCGATCGCCACTGCACCATCAGTGGTGGGGATATATTGATCGGGCCGCAACAGTGCCTTTCGAAGTGACGACACATGGAACACATCGTGGAGGTTCTCTAGCTTTGGTGGTAACTCCAACCAATAAGCCAAAGGGCCAATTCTTTCCAATATAGTGTAAGACCCAACGTACCTTGGGCTGAGCTTTTTCACACCACGCACCCGTGTCACTCCATATATCGGGCGGATCTTCAGAAATTCATTATCACCCACTTGAAATTCCACCATCCGGTGCTTTGCGTTATAATATTTCGCCTGCCGACTTTGAGCCTAAAGCATGAAGTCCCGTATTAGTCTAACCACTGCATCTGTATCATCAATATATCAATTCCCAAAGCCTTCGGGTCTTCATCTTGCACCCAAGACAAGGGGGTTCTACACCTTCTTCCGTAAAGGGCTTCATTGGGCGCCATGCCGATGCTAGCTTGATGGTTGTTTTTATAGGAGAATTCCACCAGTGGTAAGAACCTTTCCCACGGCTCTCCTCTATCTAACACACACAACCTTAACAGGTCCTCCAATGTTCTGATGGTTCTCTCAGACTGCCCTTCCGTCTGAGGATGAAACGTGGTGCTTAAGGTAAGGCGCGAACCAAAATACACTTGTACAGCCTTCCACTCCTTGGAGGTAAAATGACCATCCCGGTCAGAAATGATTGTCTTCGGCACACTATGGTACCGTACAAACAGCTCCACAAAGAGGCATACCAAGTCATCCACGTGAGCCACTTTCTTCATAGGGATGAACCTGGCTACTTTTGTCAGGCGATCAACGATCACCCACACTGAATCATTCCCTGAGCGTGAGCAAGGTAACCCGTGAACGAAGTCCATGGAGATATCCTCAAACTTCCACTCGGGGATGGGCAATGACTGTAACAAGCCACCGGGGCTCTTGCATTCTGCCTTCACTCTTTGACAGGCCTCACAATGTGTAACAAAGTACCCGCCATCTTTCTTCATTCCCGGCCAACACATGGTCCTTCGCAAGTCGGCATACATCTTGACAATACCAGGATGCACTGAATACTGAGAGCAGTGTGTTTTCCTCAAGATATCCTCCCGAATCTTACCACCCTTGGGAATGTAGAGCCGACCATGAAAGTGAACGAGACTGTCTTTTAGGGAGTACTTGTCAGTTGTCCCATCCTCAATTAACTTAATTACTTGGGCCAGAGCTGCATCCTTTCCTTGCTCTGCCCAGATCCGGTCTTGGATATCACAGATTATGCTCATCGTCGCCAAGTACTCTGTATAATCTTCCAAAGGAACCTTATATACCAAAGTAATCTCCATCTCCTCGAGCATCCGGGCTAACTCCACACTCATCAGCCTATACTCTGAGCTCGAGTCTGATACTTTTCTGCTCAATGCATCAGCCACCGAGTTCGCTTTTCCACGGTGGTAGTTCAAGGTGAACCCATAATCGCATAAAAACTCCAACCACCATCGTTGTCTCAAATTAAGTTCCTTCTAAGTGTGAATGTACTTTAGATTTTTGTGGTCCGAAAATATCTCGCAATGAACTCCGTATAGGTATTGCCTCCAAACCTTGAGGGCGAACACCACTGCCCCTATTTCTAAATCGTGAACCGGATAATTGAGTTCATGCTTCTTTAGCTGCCTTGAGGCATAGACAATTACATGACTGTGCTGCATCAGCACCGCTCCCATCCCTTGATAAGATGCATCGGTGAAAACTTGAAATCCTTCCTTCCCAGTCGGAAGTGCTAGGATCGGTGCCGATGTAAGTCTGCCCTTCAGCTCTTGGAACACAACTTCACACTGGGGTGTCCACTCATATGTCACACCTTTCTTTGTCAAAGAAGTAAGAGGAAGGGCAATCTTCGAGAATCCTTTTACGAACTTGCGGTAGTACCCGACAAGTCCAAGGAAGCTCCGCACATCAGCCGCCGACCTCAAGGGCGACCACTCCTTCATGGCAAGCACTTTGGCCGGTCAACAACTAGTCCATCCCCATTGATAACATGCCCCAAGAAGGAAACCTCCTTAAGACAAAACTCGCACTTGCTAAACTTAGCAAATAAGGCATGCTCTTTTTGTTTCTTCAGCACCAAGGTCAGATGCTCGGTATGCTCCTCCTCCGTCTTTGAGTAGACCAAAATGTCATCAATGAAGACGATGATAAAGATGTCTAGATAAGGCTCGAACACCTTTTTCATCAGAATCATGAAAGCTGAAGGGGCATTTGTGAGCCCAAACGGCATTATGGTGAACTCGTACAAACCGTATCTTGAGTTGAAAGCTATTTTCTGGATGTCCTCCTCTCGTATCCTCAATTGGTAATACCCCGAGTGTAAATCCAACTTGGAGAAACAATGCACACCTACCAATTGGTCAAACAACTCATCGATCTGGGGTAGCGGATAGGTGTTCCGTACCGTCAACCGGTTGAGCTCCTGATAGTCTATGCATAACCGAAAGGTACCATCCTTCTTCTTAATAAACAATACAGGGGCTCCCCAGGGCGACGAGCTGGGGCAAACAAATCCTGACTCCACCATTTTTTTCAACTGAACCCTAAACTCTGCGAGTTCCTTCGGGGACATTCAGTAAGGGGTTCTAGAGACAGGCTTGGCACCCGGTACTAGAATAATTTGAAAATCAACTTCTCTATGCGGGGGTAATCCTGGTAGTTTCTCAGGAAATATCTCGGGGAAGTCCCGCACTACCCGTACATCTTTCATATCTAACGCTATCTCCTTCAACTCGAAACAAATCATGAAAACTTCTTCCCCATTCATATGGGCTTTTACAGCCTGAATCAAAGATAACAGCATACGAGGTGCGAATCTAATACCTTGAAAGATGACATCGATGTCTCTGTGTCTCAAGTAAATTCATTTTTTCGTGCAGTCAATCCTTGCGAAGTGCCAGTCCAACCATGCCATGCCCAGAATGAGGTCAAATTCTGGCATCCTCAAGACTGTGGCAGGGGTATCAAAGGCCTTTCGCCCAATGAATATCTCTAACTCGCATTTGGCGGTTGCGGTCATCTCAAAGCCGTTTGGGAGGCATACTCGTCGAGCAATACCAGTGAAGTATTGCACTTCTTCTACATCTTTAATGAAGTCCTCCGACACAAAAGAGTGCGATGCACCGGTATCGAATAATTTATAGGCTGGTTTCCCGCCGACCGCCACGGTGCCTAAGTACCAATACAATATTCAATGCTAGATAACCGCCTATAACATACATGCAATCACATCCTGAGGGTTCCGTTCTTGAGTCATGTCCATAGCGAACACTTGATCCCGAGCTGGTCCGGCGTTTCCTCCTCGTGGTCCTCGTCCTCGACCATGCATGTGCCCCCGCCCTCGAGGAGCTACCAGAGGGAGAGCAAGAGGTGCATTCCCAAACAACTGCGGGCAGTAACGTCAGATCTGGCCCGGTTGATTGCATTCTAAGCACACCAGCCCATAACGCCCCTCTGGTTGCTGAAATTGTTGAGGCTGTGGCGGTGGAGGGAACGCGGGCGGCTGTGGAACCGGATGCACCACTCCAAAATTTTGGTGGAAATGTCCGCCACCTCTCTGATGTCCTCTTCCTCATCTATAGTCGTGTCTCCTTCTATTGCTAGGGCCGGCTTCCATCACACCCTCAGCGGGCCTCTTACCATTTCCCAGGTGATCCACCTATAGTCTATTTGTCATGTCAATTATTTCTGCCAAGCTGGAGTCCTCTATAAACAAAAGGGCCTGCCTCAGGGGGTCATAGAATTCACAACAGTCCGCAAATCTCGTGAGATGTTGGAACTCTCGCTGATACTCCATAACCGACTTCGATCCTTGCTTCGGCAGTAGAAATCTCTCTTCGAGTTGATCCCGAGCGGTCGAGGGAATGAAGTACTCTAAGAAGACTCTTGAGAACTCGCTCCAGCTTATCTCTGTATAAACTCGCCCTTGAAATGTGGATACCATAAGGGACTTCCACCACCTCTTGGCGTGCAGTTCTAGGACGAATACTACCAATGTGACAGCCATGTTGGTTGGGCAACGGATTCCTGAAATAGCTCCTACACAGTATCGAGCCATTCTTCTGTGGGCACAACCGACTCTGTCCTGAGGTAGGCGGGAGGGGAGAGAGCCCGGAAAGTGCTCAACCAGTTTGAGCCCGGAGCCTGTTGTTTTACTGGGATCTGCTGCGACCTAAAGGCATCCAGGATGGCCGTGAGCGTCTGTCCCAATTCAGATTGTTGGAACTGAGTAGGTACGGAAGGGGCAGGAGTGCCCCCCATCGGCTCAACGTGCATTGGAATGTACACGTAGAGTACAAACCTATGGTAAGGTTGGCTAATCTTAAGGTCAAAGTTGGACATACTTAGTGTGAATTACATAGGGGCACACCACTGCTTCCGCTAAGTCAGTATGTCCCCAAACTGACTAATCGAACGGGGGTGGTACCATTGTTTAATGACTTCTTTAGTTCAGGATTGTGGCAAGCTGATAACATTTGTAAGACCACCCTACCAGATCCCAAAACACGGCATGAAGGGGGCCTTATGCCCAGAACAACCGCCTTGCGGTAGCATAGCACATAGGCTAACCTATACCACAAGACGCCTATACTGCCGGCTATAACCAATATCAATATATGCCAACCCAACCAAAATTTAATCAAGAAGTCAATACACACATAAGCATAATAAGTCCAAAGTACAATAATAAGAGAAGCTACAAGAAGTTTCTAAAACATAAGAGTGCAGCTAAAACATGCCCCAAAGGGCTACATCAAAACCTCTCAAAAACTCACATCGATGACCGACGGTAACGACGACACCGTCCCTTCAGGCCCTGTCGTCCTGGCCTGGCTGTCCTGCTGCATAGTCTGCGGCTGCTCTACCTCCTAGAAAGGAAGACGTATCAACCGTTAGTCAAACGACTAAGTGGCTTCACATCCGCTCCCCCGGCGACTCCTCGGCACCGGGCAGAGAAAGGAATCAGGGTACATCACCGTGGCATGGAAGGATCCTCGGAGAAAGCACGAGGAACAAGCCCAACCGTCCACTCGACACGGAAGGAGCCCCAGGAAATGAACACCAAGGACCAAGCCCAACCATCCGTCTATGTTGCATCTCAACATTACCCGAATCAATGCGGTCTATAAGACTATATACAACCTATGTTCACAAAACTCTAACATAACCAGTTACCATGCTTTAATCAAGTTCAATCATTTGTGTGCACAAGAATCAATAATCTAAATAGCAACGATCATTTGTTCATAACAATCACCACCGATCGGGTATACATATTCGAGTCAAACTTATCAATAATCAACATATTACCGTTATCATTACGTCCTCAATATTACTCATATTGAAATCATTCTAATCTCATCAACACATCAAAACGTTCGTTCACTAATTTCTACCAAGTAGATTCGTTCAAGTGCAAATTACTTCTCCATTTGTTTACGCGGGGTTCATCCAACAGTTTCATCACTCAATTACTTATGACGTTTAAGCATAAAGGAATTATCTAGCCCCAACGTCAATTAGTTATAATGTCTCTACCGAATTCAATTCCAATGTTATACCAAACACAGAATTTTAAGCACAGAACACCATCAGGACAACACCTTCGATCGGAGATTCCCTAGGCTACAACTTTCGTGTTTAGGCGAAAGCCCAGATCTGGACGTATCACACTTGAAAATAGCCACGAAGATTGATGTGTGCAGAACACAGATTTTTGCACACATCTTAAGGCGGAATGAACGTCATCGGTTCATCTTCATGGCCATTCCTAGAAAACCTCTCTCTCCATCAAGACTCTCTTGAGTCAATGTCTCTCCAAAGAAATAACTAGAGATCTAGCACCAAGGGAGAGGGGAGGAAGCTCACCTTGTTTCCGGCATTTGCACCATTTTCGGCCAAGGATCATGTAACTCTTCTCGGCGGCATCTTCTCCTCCTTGGCAGCGGCGGATCTTCACCTCTTAGACTTGCTCCAACACCTTCTTCCGCCACAGCAGTTTCTCTAGAGAAAAGGGGCTTGAAAAGAGAATGAAAACGGCTAGGGTTTTCAGTTTCCTTATTGGTGAAAAATGACACGGGTAGGGACACACCGGTGTCCTTATCCGTATCCTTCTCGGGCGAAGCGTCGTCGACGGTTCCACGGTCGCTTCGATACACAAAAAAGGGTAGGGACACGCCCGTGTCCCTACCCGTGTCCCAATGACACGGCCGTGTTGCTGGCCGTGTCCTGCTCGGGACACGATTCATCGAGTTTCACTTGTCACACACGGGTAGGGACACACTCGTGTCTCTACCAGTGTCCACCTCGGGGCACACTTCGTCGAGCTCTACTCGACACTCAAGGGTAGGGACATGCCCATGTCTCTATGTAACACCCCACTCGTCGTATGACATATAATAGAAGGTCCAGCTGGAACCCAACGACATATACCACGAACAGGTTGAATGGTTACTTAAGAATATCAAAACATTCCAACTACGACTACTCACCCTAACACAGAGCATTCTATCGGAAGCTTTTAAACAGTTGACAAGAACCCAAAATTGAAAACCAACTATCATGAATGTCCACAGACTACTATAGGAATGCAACAACAAATACACTGAAAGTACTTGGCCTTATGGCCTTACAAGAGTTCACTTAACAAAATAGTGTTTTACATACATCGGCTCGCAGGTCGGCCACACATGAGAATAGTAACATAACAATTTGCTTTGGCCTTCGAGGGCCAGCTCAGCAACATGGACTTCAGCCCGCTATTTGGTACTTGGCTCCGCAGCACCTGCAAGCAACATTCCACTGCACGGTGGAAAACAAAGTAACGGTCAGCCAAAGCCGACCAAATTATAACGACCCCACCCCTTACTCGGGATGGCGGTGCTCCTTCCCTGCATTTCATTAGCCCATCTAAACAATAAAGTACAAGCATACTTCGCCACATGTGTAGGCTCGCACGACCAAACAACCCGTGCACTCAGAGCACATTATCGGTGAATCTGGTCAATCCTGTGGCTTCACCACCATCCCCGTGATAGCAACATCGTGAGCATTTTAGCATTTTTGACCTCCGTCTAAGTCTCCCGACTCTGCCAACGGCCAGTCCCTCTTTGGGTCTCTCGCACCGAACCACATAGCCCAGGTCCGAGTACACTTGCCCGTTGCTCATACCACGTAGTCACCTTAAGTCGTACGCACGAGCCAAGCTTCTCTCGGATTCCGCATCAATTCTAAACGTCACATAACCCAGTTATGTACAAGACCGGCTCCCTAAACACCAAGTTAGCAGAACTACGTTTCCGCTCAGTTTTTCGGGTGCGCCTTGGGGTTAATCCCCAAGGATCCCTGCTGCAATCAACCGCATAGAAACCCAAAAAACACAAAGCACGGAGTCTTCTCCAGCAAACCATACAAAATGCAACATCAATGATCCAGACCAACCCGTTCGGGTAGGCTTCACACACAATGCCTATGTCCGTACTTCGATTCCGGACTCTAAATGCAACATAAGGGTGACTATTCCTGTCAACCCCAAGGAACACCGCACACTCACCGCACACTCGTGGGAGCGGGTTTCCTTATGCAAAAGAAGGAGAGCTTCACATGCTCATGTAGAGAATCATTACCCTTGTAGTACGTTTTTGCGCCATGGAAAAACTATATGGATAGAAAGCTTCGCAATGGAATTTCCTCTGCGGATCTGCTCTCGGTTCTCGATTCGGTGCTCCGATGCTCCGACGGCGGCCGAAAAGCTCCCTTTTCTTCCTCCTTGTTCTCTCCTCTCTCAAACTTCTTAGAAAGAGAATGTTAAAGAGCAAATGAGGAATACAACCTCAATTCCCGACCTTAACGGAGCAGGAACACATCTGTGCCGTCAGATCTTAATTAAAGAAAACGAACGGCTCAGATCCGCCCAAAAATCGTCAAACCTGGGCCGAACACGACCTCACACACGGCCGTATCTCAGGCCGTGTGCCTCGATCCAGACACGATCATCGAGCACAAAAAAGGACACGGGTCGAGACACGCCCATGTCTCAAACTGACACGCCCGTGTCGTGTCCTGACATGCCCGTGACCTAGGGCCGTGTCACAAAAAACCGCAACGCCAACCGACACGACTCTTGGGAACACGGGTGGTGATGCGGGTAGGCACACACCCGTATCAGTTGACACGCACGTGTCATGCTACTGTGTTTCCTGACGTGTCCTTCTCTGGACCCAATCGGCCAACACAGAGAACCACACGGCCTTAGACACGCTCGTGTCCCAAGCCGTGTACCCTATACAGACACCAAAGATTTCTTAGGATGCGACCAGCTCGATAACGATTTTCGGGGCATTAGAAATCTCCCCCACTTAAAGAATTTCGTCCCGAAATTATGAAAAAGGTACACAAAGTTTAAATGTTACCTGAGTGGAATAACTCGGGGTATTCTTCCATCATAGTCTGCTCTCGCTCCCAAGATATCTCATCACGCCCGCAGTTATCCCATCGGACTTTAACCATTCGGATTTCCTTGTTGCGGAGTCGTTTAACCTCAAAGTCTTCAATGCGTACTGGCTTGACCTTTGTCGTCAACCCGTATTCAACCGACACTTGATCGACCGCAACGACCTGCGAAGTCTCTTGCACCACCTTCCGCAACACCAATACGTGGAACACATCATGTAGCCCACTCAACCCCACTGACAGCTTCAATCGATACGCAGCTTGGCCAACACGCTCCAGGATTTCAAACAGTCCAAGGTATCTCGGACTCAGCTTCTTCAAGCGTCGAACCCGCGAGACACCCTTGAACGGCTTGATTTTCAAATACACCCAGTCGCCAACACAAAACTCCATGTTCCTATGCTTGGTGTTATAGTATTTTGCCTGCCTGTCCTGAGCGATCTTCAACCTTTCCTGAACTGTACGTATCATTGAAGTGGCGTCTTCCACCGCCTGACGTTTGTATAACTTTGTCTCTCCTGTCTCCAACCAAGACAACGGCGTGCGACACCTTCTCCCATACAAGGCCTCGAAAGGCGTCATTCCAATACTCGCCTTATAACTGTTGTTATATGCAAACTCCACTATATACAGGTGATCTTCCCACTGCTTTCCGAAATCCAAGACGCGCATACGAAGCTTGTCCACCATCGTCTAGTTGACCCTCTTGGTCTGACCATCCGTCTGCGGATGAAAGGCTGTGCTGAAACTCAACTTAGTTCCTAATAGACTATGCACCAGCCTCCAGTCGTTCGACGTGAAGCGTCCATCTAGGTCACTAACAGTACTGCGGGGCACATCATGCAATCGCACAATATTATCCACATAGAGTTTGGCTAACTTTTCCACTGGATCTTCCTTCCTGTTTGGGATGAAATCTGACACCTTTGTCAATCTATCCACGATGACCCAGATGGCGGCGTTTCCCCTCTGCGACTTTGGCAAACCATGCACAAAATCCATAGAAATGTCGTCGAATTTCCACTCCGGGATAGGTAGGGACTTCAATAAACCTCCGGGCTTCTGGCACTCTGCCTTCACCAAGGCACACGTCTGGCACTTGGCCACATAAAGTGCTACATCCTTCTTTAGTCCTGGCCACCAGCACAACTTCTTCATATCTTTATACATCTTCGTGCTCCCCGGGTGGATTGAGTACTGATATGATGAGCCCCGTACATCAACTCTTCCCGAAGATTACCCGCACTAGGAACACATATGCGACTGTACCTCCTTAGCAATCCATCCTTAACAGCAAATTGGGAATTTGAAACATCCAAAGATTCATCTAAGATCTGCTTCATGCTGCTATCCTGAATCAATGCTCGCCGAACTCTATCAGCTAGGTCATACTGCACCTCTGTCCAAAATAATTTCGCCTCGGCACTAGACTGCTTGTCGGCGCAAGTTATCTCCAATGCCTCCAATTCACGGACCAAACTCTCATCATGTACCGACAACCAGCTGGCTCGCGTAGGGACCCTGCGACTCAACGCATCCGCCACTGCATTTCCTTTCCCAGGCACATAATGTATCTCGAAGGTGTAGTCCCCCAGGAACTCCATCCACCTCCGCTGCCTCATGTTCAGGTCCTTCTAGTCTAACAGGTATTTGAGGCTCTTATGATCGGTGTAGATATCGACCTTCACACCGTACAGATAGTGCCTCCATAGCTTTAGAGCAAATATCACGGTTGCTAACTCTAAGTCATGAACCGGCTAATTCCGCTCATGAAAATTCAATTGTCGCGAACCATAGGCTATCACGCTCTCATGTTGTAGCAGAACACAACCCAAAGCACTGCCCGAAGCATCACTATAAATTTCAAACCCTTCAGTTCCACTCGGTGAACATAAAATAGGCGCCCTAGTCAACCGCCTCTTCAACTCTTCAAAAGTCTGCTCGAACTCCAGCGATCACACAAACTTTTGATCCTTCCTTGTCAACGTCATGAGTGGTAGCGCTATCCGTCAAGCCCCAGAAAGCTCTGGACTTCCGCCACTGTAGTCAATACAGGCCACTCCCGTATCGCCACTATCTTCGTCTAATCCACGACTATCCCTTCTCCACTAACAACATGACAAAGGAATGCTACCGAGGATAACCAGAACTCACAGTTGGAGAACTTAGCATACAACTGATTCCTTCTTAACGTCTCCAACACCATATGCAAATGCTTGTAGTGATCATCCTCACACTGCGAGTACACCAAGATATCGTCGATAAATACTATCACAAAACGATCCAGGTACTCTTTGAACATCCTGTTCATCAGATCCATAAACACGGATGGCACATTGGTCAACCTAAATGGCATGACCGTGAACTCATAATGCCCAAACCGCGTGCTGAACGATGTCTTTGGGATGTCGCTTTCCCTTATCCTTAATTGGTAGTAACCAGATTTCAGATCCAACTTCTAATATACCGTAGACCCAACTAACTGATCAAATAGATCGTCAATCCTTGGGATCAGATACTTATTCTTCTCCGTAAGCTTGTTCAACTCCCGATAGTCAATACAGAGTTGCAAGTTCCCCGCCTTCTTCTTAATGAAAAGGACTGGTGCGCTCCAAGGTGATGAACTTGGACGCACATAACCTTCCTACAAAAACTTTTGCAGTTGCACCTTCAGCTCCGCCATCTCTCTTTATGCTATCCGATACGGAGAGCATGATACCGGTTTGTCACCCGACACCAGCTCAATATTAAAATCAATCTCTTGCTGAGGAGGGGCTCCTAGGAGATCATCTGGGAACACATCAGGATACTCGGACGCAATTGGAATACTGCCCAGACTCGTCTTAGGCGTTGAAGCCTGCACTAATGTGACAAACAGCTCTGCCCCAGACCGAACTGCCTTAATCACCTGAAGGGCCGACATCAAAATTTTACCCGACCCCTTCATGCCAGCAAACGTAGTCTCCCGATCAGTGTTCAGTCTTAACTTAACCTCCTTTCGGTTGTAATTAATACATGCTCGCTGCTCCAAGAGCCAGTCCATACCAAAGATTACATTGAACTCCACTAACGGTAGTACCGACGCTTGCAAGTCAAACTCCTGATCCCCAATCCGAATCTTGACCACACAAACTCTATCCGCGCGTATTGAGCATCCATTGGGCAACAACACATCCAACTTGTCTTTAGCCATCGAGGAAGGGACTCTGATGCGCGATACAAATCGTTCAGACAAGAAGGAATGCAAAGCTCCCGTATCAAACAGGGCTCTCGTCGGACAATCAAAAATCAACACGAAGCCTAGCACCAACATATGTAAGCTAACATATAAAAAGGTAACAACTACATAAAGTTAAACTGCTATAATTTAACTCGTACCTGTCACCACGTCAGCTTGTTTTATGGCCTCTTGCAGACCAAGGATATAAACTCTAGGCTAGGCTGGAGCATGGTGGGATGTGGTTGACTCCACCGTCTTCCCTTTCTCTTTATAGGTTGCTCCAGGCTTCCTCTCGGACTTTTCACGTCCGATCCAACACTCACGAGAAAAATGCCCCATCTTTCTGCAGTTATAGCACACTCCTGGTACTCGACTTGTGGTTGCCCCCGCCACACCAAATGAAGGGGCTGAGCTCGAGGTCCTCGGCTTCTTGTTCCATTTGCGGAAACCCGACTTTGAATTTGGCACTTTGAACTCTGACTTCTTTTCCCCTGGGTCCTTCTTCTCTTGCACTTTCTTCACGACCTTTTCCAATGATCGGGCCGAATTGACCAAGGTTAGGAAGCCTTGTGCCTTAGGCCCAGCAAGGTGTAGTTGTAGGTCACCACGTTGACCCTCATAAAATCGGTTGGTCTTCCGCTCCTCTTCAGTAAACATAGCACCAGCATAACGACCCAACCGCGTAAACTCGTGGAGATACTCATCCACGCTTCTGTCTCCCTGAGTCAATCCAAAGTACTAATTCTCCATCTCAAGCTTCTGAGCAGAGGGTAGATATCTGGCCAAGAACAACCTTGAGAATTCTTCCATAGGCACATCTGCAAGTTGCCTTCCCACTAAGAGGTGAACCTCTAGCTCGTCCCACCACAGCCTCGCCTCACCAGCCAAAAGGAAGGTCGCTATGGTGGTCTTCTGCCACTCAACAGTTTTCGTGGCCGTCAAGACCCTCTTTATCATAGAGAGCCAATCCTCAGCCTGAGTTGGCGTTCCAATCCCGTCGAACCTCGGAGGATTAAAGCTCATTACATGCTTGATCTGCTTCTCCGCAGCTCTCCTTGGTGCTACCTGATCAATTGTCGCACGCTCTACCACTCCTGACTCTGCCGCCCTAATCGGTTCTTGCTCATTTACAGGTGGTGCATGGTGCATTTGCCCTGCATGTTGGCCATTTATCATAGCAAAGACTGCTTCACCAACCAATCTGATGGTTTCCGCTGAAGGAGGTGTTGTAGGCACGTCCCTCGGTGCACTACTTTCTGCCGATTGCGAGCGTTCCTGATTGCCCAGCACCGCTCATTGCTGCCTATAATAGCAAAAACCCTTGATTAGACGACAAATAGATTGCGAAAAGCAATTATTGGAACACTCAGATTCCTCAAAACAAACGTATTTTTCATTCCTAAGTGGACATTCATTGGTTCTTGAAAGTCCATCTAGTGTCAACTACCTTCACCTATGGGGGGGGGAATAGGTGACTTGCAGCGTTTTTGCGGAATTAAAATTGTACCTGCACAAGGAAACAAAACAACACAGCACAGAAGGGACACAAGCAAATTATAGTGGTTCTTCGATTTGGGTACATCCACTTTCCCCCTTCGACCTATCTCCCAACCAGGGACGACTCCGTCACTTCACCAACAGGATTGAAATCCAATACTTGCACTAACGGAAGGAACCCTTCCACACGTAGGAGACAACACTCCCACACACGGGTTGCACCCAACCCTTACAACTAGGAACCAACGTTCCTTTACAACAAAAATGAAAATAGAATGTACAAGAAATACAAACAACTTTTGGAGACTAAGGTGTCCCTCTTCGTTCGATGACGTGTTCTTGAGGTCAACGAAGAGTCCACAACCCTAGATCTCACTTGGAGAGAATCTCCCCGGAACCGGCGGCGGCAAGAAGGGCGGCGGCTTGGTTCTCGGGATCGGCGGCGACAACGGTGTGCGGCTGCTGTACTTTGGAGATTCAATCTTCGTAGCAAAGCTAGCAAGGTCTTCCAACGGTCACACTAGGATCGATCGTCTCGATCGATTCGGAAGGGGAAGGTTTTCCCGATCAACGAATCAAGAGACAAAGGATCTCTGGTTAGACGCGTGAGATGATGTGCTTGGCTGAGCTTCTGTCGCAGGGAGATCTGGAATCAACCACGATCAAAGCCGGCGATCTACTGGCACGAGCGGCGACGGCGGCGGTTGAGCGGATTTCGCGATCTAGGTCACGGTCGGCGGCTCGGCTTTTTTTCTTTTCAAAAATGCTCTACTTACTGTTCAAAAATACGCGAGTATTTATACAGTAGTATATCTTTTTATGACCGTTGTGGGTCCCACCAGAAGAAACCCTAATACCGGTTCAAAACAGAGCCTTAACATTTGATCCGGTCCAGTGGGATCCAGAAAATCGCCCAAGTCAAATTCGGTGAGAATCGAAGGTGATTCTCGACGAGTCAGCGAGAATCAGCCAGTGATTCTCGACGATTCGTCGAGAATCACTAGTGATTCTCGCCGAATCACTTGATGATTCTCGACGATTATGACTTGGCGCCAGATTTGCATGCTTTGATGTGGCCGGATAGAGACTGCGAGAATCAGCCAGTGATTCTCGACGAATCGACGAGAATCACCTAGTGATTCTCGCCGAATCGGCGAGAATCACTTGGTGATTCTCGTCGATTGTTACTTAGACGATTTTTCGTCTTTCCACCCATGAGCTGCTCTTTGACCCATCCTTGCTCCTTGTCTGCTTTTGCATTGTCACAGCCCTGTACTTGAAGATAAGTACACTCCAATAGAGAGAGTACACGTAGGCCAACACATTGATCTGCTCAACGAGGGATTACGTCGCGCAGACCCGTGTATATTGACCTACTGCACCCTGACATTGGTGTGTACTTAGCGTGGAATAACTGCAAGCACAACTTACAAGATTTTATCAAATACATTGTGAATTCATCTTAGCTTGACAGGTGGCTTCCTCAAATCCAGGCAATTGTGGATACATTACCCAACAATCTCCCCCTATTTGACGAAGCTAAAATCCTACTAGCTAAGATGAATACCACCATCCAGATAATATATACAACATATAGAATTTTAAGATACGGCACAAGGAAATAGAGGCAAACAGATCAAAGCTTGAGTCAATCATAAATTCATATACATATATATATATATATATTCTCAAGATTGTTCATATAACAATAAGAAAAGATAAAAGTGTTCATGAGAAAATGACAAGCTATAAATTTCTGTCTATTGCTCTTTGGCTAGGTCATCCTTGTGTTTTTGAGCCAAAAACTTCTTTCTTTGCCTCTCAACGTACTCCTTGGGCTTTGGATAGTATCTGGGAGGAGGAGCTTTATCTGCCGCAGTGTTGGTCCTGAAGAAGATGTTCCGTTTAGCTTCATATGTCTTGTGCAGCTCCCACTCATGCTGGCTATATACGTCGTTCCGATTGATTTCCCCTTTTTCTTGTAGCCAGAACGTGTCCAAGATAATACTCTTTGATACCGGACTCCACCTTTCGTTCCTTACTTCATCCTCCTTCAATCTGATTCTCTTTTCAGCTTGCATTTCCTTAGATGTCCCTTCTTGAGATTTTCTCTTGTCCCTAGCTTTTGCTAGGGCTCCTTGGTCAAACATGGCCATCAGTTTTACCTTGGAGGTGGCCCTAGCAGCCCTATGAGCATCAGCTTCACATAAAGGAACTTCTTCAGCACTTGCTCCCTCATCAGCCGCAGTATTATTTTCAGGAGCAGGATTACCCTCAGGATTTTCAGGGATATTGGCGCCTAACGCTTGTTTGAGCATCCACCAGCAACTGTCATAAACATATATGTTTGACTGCTCAAAATTTTTGATTATGATTTCTTGAAGCTCGGCCATCTTAGTTGTATATTCTTTCTCCCCCTTTTTGGCTTCGACGACAATGGAGTTTGCATAAGAATGCAGTGACTCATCAATGTGCTATGTAGTCTTGGAGAACTCGGTAATCAAGGCTTATTGATTGCTGTTAAGAGTCACCATATTGGCATCAAACTTTTGAATGTTATTTGCTACTACATGAGCATTCTGATTCACTACTGCGAGAGTATCGGTGTTCTTTTTCAATCCGTCCATAAGAAGAGTTACAGCTTGGCCGGCTGCTGTATACTTGTCTTCAAACTTCTTTTCCATCAAATCCAGTTTGTGATTGATTTCCACAACGTTCTTGAGCATTAGATTCTCAGATTTCTTAATTCTTTTTAACATTTTATTTTGAGCTTTCTCAAAAGATACTTTGAGCTCATCCACGATACCTTGAATAACATTCACCGTGTGATTAGCTAGATCCGCTCGTAGTGGATGATCCTGAGGCATTCCTTGGCCTTGCTCTTCAGCAGATTCACTTGTAGAGCTGGACACTAGCACAGTCTCTAAGGGGGGAATACTTGCAGCCTCAGTAGATTTCTCGGAAGTACTTAGTAGCCTCTGCTGAGAAGACTCCCCCTCCACTGTTGCACTAATTTTCTCAGGAACTATCTCAGGAGCTTGCTTTTCAGATGGAACTTCAGTGTTGTCCTGAGGCTCCATTACTTCCTGTCTCGCATTTCCTTCTTCCTCATCCTCATCATCCATGAAATCATTCCCAGCTGCATCATCTTCCAAACCTCCCTCATCATTTTCCTCTACATTACCTCCGGCTCCTAGATCATTCACGTTCAGGGCCGCCTCATTTTCCATCACAACTTCACTTTCTTCTTACAGATCCTCAACTGCATCTCTAGCTATCTGAGAGATGCCAGATATGATATTAGTAGAAGCGGGTAGAGGCTCCCCCTCAATTCCTGCAGTCAGTGCATCAGGAATTTCACTGGGGATAACCAAGGAATCAGCTACAGTTCTGTCCTCGGCAGGAGATTCTTCTTGTTCTTCTACCATGGCAGCCTGCCCGATGCGTCTCTCCCATCTATCAAATATGCTGGAGTCCATTTTCTTCAAATAATGCAATGGAACTCCTTTACTCATGTCAAACCTATCTCCGTTTAACTGATTGAGATATAGGCTGATGATTCTTCCAAAACTTGGAGATCTGAGAGTGTCCTTAATCTTCTCAAAAAGCAACGCCCCCCAGTTGAATCTCTTTCTGCAGACAATCGCCACAAGGATCTTGAACATGTCCGCTGAGATGTGGTCATGTGAGCCGGGTTTGCATATCAGTACTTTTCCAATGATGTCGGACAGAAGTTTCCCCTCCTCATTCATTTCCTTTCGCTTTATCGATCTCGTTCCTCGAGCTAGTCCACAGAATAATAATGTCATGGTTTTATCCTGTTCCTCTAGATAATCCTCGTTCTCAGAACTAGTGAGCTGCAAGTATTGGGTCAGCTTGCTTGCAGACATCTTGATCCTTGCACCTGTAACCTTACTCTTGATGAGAGAGTCTTCATTCCGAAGTTTGGCGGTTGCGAAGAACTCCATCACTTCCTTGTCCAAGATTTTGCAGGGGTGCTCCAGTATAAAAGAGAGTCCAGCCTCTTCAAGCATGATGATGATGTTTCTGAATTCATCTGAAGCATGTGAGAACCCTGTTCGAACCAACTCACATCCAGTGACCAGGCCGGCGGTTGTCCTTGGAGCCATTGCAAACCTAGGGAGGGAATCCCAATTCTACGCCTAATCAGAAATCAAGAGGGAAGCGACACTAACATTAAAGTCCCTGTAAGGGTGAGGATGTGGTTACCCAAAAGCATAGAAGGTAAGAATCGACGGAGACGACAGAAAACCGGGAGGCGCTCGCGACTTTGTTTGATCGAAACCGCGGAGAAATCCCTGGACGAGAGAGGAGTGATCCACGGAATGAAGAATCGGCGAGTTGCCTGCGGGATATCGATGGAAGAAGTTGCGGGATTCCTGCGGGATGTCGACGGAAGAGGCTGCGGGATTCCTGCGGGATGTCGACGGAAGGAGCGGCGGGATTCCTGCAGGATATCGACGGAAATGAGCCACTTCGACGGAAATGAGGAATATGAAGGGTCGGCGGGATTCCTGCGCGATATCGACGGGTTTTAACGGGGTTTTAACTGGGTTTTCGTGCGAAATGCGAAATACAAGGGATCGGCGGGAGTTTGTCTAAGCCGAAATCGAAGGGATTCTTCAATAGGAATCTACGGGTTAAGAGGCATGCCGGATTCTCGAGAGTCACTTGCAAGTCCACCTAGTGATTCTCGAAATCTTCTGATATTAAGACGGTTTAAAAATCTTCTATATATATATATTTCTTAATACCAATCTATTGAGGGTTTGAGCGGGGTTTTTCCATACATTTCTTGATGTCAATTGTAAGTTTTAGTGATTTCCAATGACGTATCTTCTTTAATTTTCAGTGAACTGATTTATGCCTGTAGATGGTTATTCTCGAATCTACCAGTGAATTTACAGATTAAATCTTTATTAATGTATCTAAGGTTTATTTTTACAGTGTTAACCTTTCCTTAGGTGTACACACATATATGTGTATGTATATAAATATATATATATGTAAATGTCGATACAATATGACTCAAGTATTTGAGCTGATCAAAAATACCTGGGATTATGAGATTTATCATTTAGCCCCTCTGGTTAAGGAATACCAGGTGTTCAATGTGAGTATACCATTGTAGATAGTACTTCTGTTATTCCAGATATTTGTTCCAATTCAGTCTTGAAACATCTTCTGTCTAGTTCCCATCATATTTACGGGAACCTACACTACCCTGCAAAAAAGAGTTACCTTACCTTAGGAACCCAATACATATTGGGTCCTAGGTTCTTGTTAGCATAAAAACTCGAATGCCTTCCCTCAGAAATCCTGTCAGGAAGACTACCTCTGCCCAGAAGATGTGGATAGGCCCTTGCCCTTGACACAGAGGGGTTGTGCCAACAGTCTATGGCAAAGTGTCCCACCTTGCCACAGCACCAACACGTGTGAATGTTGTACCTCCGTTTCTGACCTGATCCAGTGACTGAGGTAGTCATGGTCCTAGGTCCAAACGGGATAGATCCGGATCTGCTCCCAAAATTGCCTCTTCCACCGTGACACTTGGAAGGGTGGAAGGAATGCATGTAGCGAGTGTCATGAGGCCTGGGAGGTGGTGCCTTCCTTTCAGTCAGCACCCTTCCAGAGTCCTCATGAGAACTTACTGCATGACTTCTAACCTCCCTTTCCTGTGTCCTCGGGTGGTGAGAAGCATTCTGAGAGCTGATACCAGCAGATTCATGCCGAGTTGGGGCAGTAGCCGAGAATACAAAGGGCTCAGAATGAGCCTTAGGTATTCTCTCATGGGTGGCCATGACAGCCCTTGCACTATGGGTGTCTCCACATGAGGACAGATCACCCTTGCAGTGACCACGATTGTTCCTGTGATCATACCTAAAGGCATGATGAGTACCCTTCCTGCCTGGAGTGGGGGGTCTGAATACCGTTTCCCCATTTCTCCATGAATTGATAATTCGGGAGATCCACCTATTTTCTTCCTTTCTCTTCATAACATCAACCTTGGAAAAGTTGGATACTATCCTTTTCTCATTCTCTAGACTACTCTCTAGATCTGAGATTTTAGAGTCCTTGACCTTGTTGGATGCCAATTGGAGAACCAACAAGATCTTCAACCGAGCAATCTCCTGAGCTTTCTCCTCAACAAGTAGGTTGCTTTTCTGAAGGGCTCTCTTCAGGGAATCAGGATTTTCTGAAGGGCTCTCTTCAGGGAATCAGGATTTTCTGAAGGGTGACAATTCCTGTCTTCAGGAACTTCAAGAGAGAAGGGGCAAGATGAAGAAGTTACCTGCTCTTCAGAGTTATTGTCACTAGCGCCAGAGACCGTTGTGTCAGCCTCATCAGAACTGTTTTCCTCAATTTCTTCTTCAGTCTTTGACAAGGACACCGGAGCCCTGATGCTGTCCGATTGATCCTTGCCTTCATCTTCAGAAGCGAGGACCCCCACATAGGCTTCATCCTCTTGCTGACAGTAGATCCCTGCTTTCTTTGATCCCCCCATCAGCTCTGAGATGGTTACCCACATAGATTTGGCAGTCCCACATTTTTCCAATCTAGATCGAGAAGGTCCAGACCAGACATCCATGATGATCTGACGAATCATCTTGTCCAAATTAAATAATGAGAGTTCAGTCTCCGACATCTCAGTAATACACTTGGGGATTTGGATATCCTTTCTAGAGCCGGAGGTCTTCATAGGAATGAAAGGACCCTCTTCTAAGATGAGAGATGCTCGAGGATCGATAGCCTCCAGCTAATATGATACTCTCATCTTCCAGACGGGATAATACTCCTTAGTGCACGTGGGAAGTCTTAGTGGAGAGATCCCATGATCTAGCTCCATGCTTTTGACACTGGTGGCAGGATTCTACACAAGGTGTTAACCTTTTTGATGAGTAACCTCGCTCTGATACCACTTGAAAGTCCACCTAGTGTCAACTACCTTCACCTATGGGGGGGGGGGAATAGGTGACTTGCATCGTTTTTGCGGAATTAAAATTGTACCTGCACAAGGAAACAAAACAGCACAGTACAGAAGGGACACAAGCAAATTATAGTGGTTCCCCGATTTGGGTACATCCACTTTCCCCCTTCGACCTATCTCCCAACCAGGGACGACTCGGTCACTTCACCAATAGGATTGAAATCTAATCCTTGCACTAACGGAAGGAACCCTTCCACACGTAGGAGACAACACTCCCACACACGGGTTGCACCCAACCCTTACAACTAGGAACCAACGTTCCTTTACAACAAAAATGAAAATAGAATGTACAAGAAATACAAACAACTTTTGGAGACTAAGGTGTCCCTCTTCGTTCGATGACGTGTTCTTGAGGTCAACGAAGAGTCCACAACCCTAGATCTCACTTGGAGAGAATCTCCCCGGAACCGGCGGCGGCAAGAAGGGCGGCGGCTTAGTTCTCGGGATCGGCGACGGCAACGGTGTGCGGCTGCTGTACTTTGGAGATTCAATCTTCGTAGCAAAGCTAGCAAGGTCTTCCAACGGTCACACTAGGATCGATCGTCTCGATCGATTCGGAAGGGGAAGGTTTTCCCGATCAACAAATCAAGAGACAAAGGATCTCTGGTTAGACGCGTGAGACGCTGTGCTTGGCTGAGCTTCTGTCGCAGGGAGATCTGGAATCAACCACGATCAAAGCCGGTGATCTACTGGCACGAGCGGCGACGGCGGCAGTTGAGCGGATTTCGCGATCTAGGTCACGGTCGGCGGCTCGGCTTTTTTTCTTTTCAAAAATGCTCTACTTACTGTTCAAAAATACGCGAGTATTTATACAGTAGTATATCTTTTTATGACTGTTGTGGGTCCCACCAGAAGAAACCCTAATACCGGTTCAAAACAGAGCCTTAACATTTGATCCGGTCCAGCGGGATCCAGAAAATCGCCCAAGTCAAATTCGGTGAGAATCGAAGCTGATTCTCGACGAGTCGGCGAGAATCAGCAAGTGATTCTCGACGATTCGGCGAGAATCACTAGCGATTCTCGCCGAATCACTTTATGATTTTCGACGATTATGACTTGGCGCCAGATTTGCATGCTTTGATGTAGCCGGATAGAGACGGAGAGAATCAGCCAGTGATTCTCGAGGAATCGACGAGAATCACCTAATCGAACGAGAATCACCTTAGTGATTCTCGCCGAATCGGCGAGAATCACTTGGTGATTCTCGTCGATTGTTACTTAGACGATTTTTCGTCTTTTCACCCATGAGCTGCTCTTTGACTCATCCTTGCTCCTTATCTGCTTTTGCATTGTCACGGCCCTGTACTTGAAGATAAGTACACTCCAATAGAGAGAGTACACGTAGGCCAACACATCGATCTGCTCAACGAGGGATTACGTCGCGCAGACCCGTGTATATTGACCTACTGCACCCTGACATTGGTGTGTACTTAGCGTGGAATAACTGCAAGCACAACTTACAAGATTTTATCAAATACATTGTGAATTCATCTTAGCTTGACAGGTGGCTTCCTCAAATCCAGGTAATTGTGGATACATTACCCAACAGTTCTTTTTTTGATGTTATAACGATGGCGCCACATGTGTTCACCACCCCTTAAAAAGAATTCGTCCACGAATTCATTTAAGTTAACCGAAATCAGAAGTCTAATACCAAATTGTTACACCCCCACCCGTCGTATGACATATAACAGAAGGTCCAGCTGGAACCCAACGCCATATACCACGGACAGTCGGAAGGGTTACTTAAGAATATCAAAACATTCCAACTACGACTACTCGCCCTAACACAGAGCATTCTAGCGGAAGCTTTGAAACAGTTTACAAGAACCAAAAATTGAAAACCAACTATCATGAATGTCTACCGACTACTAGAGGAATGAAACAACAAATACACTGAAAGTACTTGGCCTTATGGCCTTACAAGAGTTCACTTAACAAAATAGTGTTTTACATACATCGACTCGCAGGCCGGCCACACATGACAAAAGTAACATAACAATTCGCTTTGTCCATCGAGGGCCAGCTCAGCAACATGGGCTTCAGCCCGCTATTTGGTACTTGGCTCTGCAGCACCTGCAAGCAACATTCCACCGCACAGTGACAAACAAAGTAATGGACAGCCAAAGCCGACCAAATTATAACGACCACGCCCCTTACTCGGGACGGCGGTGTTCCTTCCCTGTATTTCATTAGGCCAGCTAAACAATAAAGTACAAGCATACTTCGGCACAGGTGTAGGCTCGCACGACCAAACACCACATGCACACAGGGCACATTATCGGTGAATCCGGTCAATTCTGTGGCTTCATCACCATACCTGGGATGGCAACATCGTGAGCATTTTATCCTTCCTGACCTCAGTCTAAGGCTCCCGACTATGCCAATGGTCAGTCCCTCTTTGGTTCTCTCACACCGAACCACATAGCCCAGGTCTGATTCCACTTGCCCGTTGCTCACACCACGTAGTCACCTTAAGACGTATGCACAAGCCAAGCTTCTCTCGGATCCTGCATCAATTCCAAATGTCACATAACCCAGTTTTGTACAAGGCCGGCTCTCCGGCCACCAAGTTAGCAGAACTACGTTTCCGCTCAGTTTTCCGGGTGCGCCTTGGGGTTAATCCCCAAGTATCCCTGCTGCAATCTACTGCATAGAAACCCAAAAAAACACAAAGCACGGAGTCTTCTCTGGCAAATCATACAAAATGCAACAACACCGATCCAGAGCAAAACGTCCGGGTAGGCTTCACACACAATTCCTATGTCCGTACTTCGATTCAGGACACTATATGCAACACAAGGGGGACTATTCCTGTCAACCCCAAGGAACACCGCACACTAACCACACACTCGCGGGAGCGGGTTTCCTTATGCAAAAGAAGGAGAGCTTCACATGCTCAAGTAGAGAATCGTTACCCTTGTAATACGCTTTTGCGCCACGGAAAAACTATACGGATAGAAGGCTTCGCAATGGAATTTCCTCCGCGGATCTGCTCTCGGTTCTCGATTCGGTTCTCCGATGCTCCGCCACGGCCGGAAACCTCCCCTTTCTTCCTCCTTGCTCTCTCCTCTCTCAAACTTCTTAGAAACAGAATGTTAAAGAGCAAATGAGGAATACAACCACCATTCCCGACCTTAACAGAACAGGAACACATCTAGGCCGTCAGATCTTAATTAAAGAAAACAAACGGCTCAGATCCGCCCAAAAATCCTCAAACATGGGCCGAACACGGCCTCGCACACGACCGTGTCCCAGGTCGTGTGCCTCGATCCAGACACGATCGTCGGGCACAAAAAAGGACACGAGTCGAGACACGCCCGTATCTCAAACTGACACGCCCGTATCGTGTCCTGACACGACCGTGACATAGGGTCGTGTCACAGAAAACCGCGACTCCAACCGACACGACTCTTGGGAACACGGGTGGTGACACGGGTAGCCACACGCCCGTGTCAGTTGACATGCCCGTGTCAGTTGACATGCTTGTGTCACGCTGCCATGTTTCCTGTCGTGTCCTTCTCTGGACACAGCCGGCCAACACAGAGAACCACACGGCCTTGGACACGCCCGTGTCCTAGGACGTGTACCCCTATACAGACACCAAAGTTTTCTTACGATTCGACCAGCTCGATAACGATTTTCAGGGAGTTACACTCTACCCGTGTCCTTATACACACGGGTAGTGATTCTCCCGTGTCTCTACCCGTGTCCTTCTCTAGGACGACTCGAGTCGTCGACTCGAGTGTTGGCTGGACAGACACGAGTAGGGACACACCCGTGTCTCTACCCGTGTCCTTCTCAGGGACACCTGGTTGGACATACATTGGTAGGGACACGCCATGTCCATACCGTGTCTTCATACACACGGGTAGTGACACGACTACCCGTGTCCTTCTCTGGAACTACTCGAGTTGTCGACTCGAGAGCTGGCCTTACACACACATGTAGGGACACGCCCGTGTCTTTACCCGTGTCCAATTCTGGACAGACTTCTCCTCCCAGGTACAAGTGCAGTCCAGCTGCCAACACTTCCCTGAGCTCAAGTCAGATTTCCTGACTCAAAAACGCGCACGAGGGGCCTAGTGCGAATCGGTACATTACAAATCCTATAAACAAAATAAAAGATTTCGTCCCCGAAATCAGGCTACGGCTATGGGGAGAAAAAGCATAACTGAAAATAAAATATGCTTTTTAAAATTACCTTGAGGAAATAATTCCGGGTAGTGTTTTTGCATCAAGTACACCGACTCCCATATATACTCCTCCTTCCCATGATTAGACAACAGCACCTTCACCAAAGGAACACTTTTGCGGCGCAAAATTCTTGACTCGTTGCCTACGATCCGCACCGGCTCTAGTCGCACAGACCTATCAGTCGCCACTACACCATCAGTGGTGGGGATATATTGATCGGGCCGCGATAGCGCCTTTCGAAGACGACACATGGAACACGTCGTGGAGGTTCTCTAGCTCTGGTGATAACTCCAACCGATAGGCCAAAGGGCCAATTCTTTCTAATATAGTGTAAGGCCCAATGTACATTGGGCTGAGCTTTTTCACACCACGCACCGTGTCACTCCATGCATAATATTTTGCCTGCTGACTTTGAGCCTCAAGCATGAGGTCTCGTATTAGTCTAACCACCGCATCCGTATCATCAATATACTCAATTCCCAAAGTCTTCGGGTCTTCATCTTGCACCCAAGATAAGGGGGTTCTCCACCTTCTTCTGTAAAGGGCTTCATGGGGCGCCATGTCGATGCTAGCTTGATGGATGTTGTCATAGGAGAATTCCACCAGTGTTAAGAGCCTTTCCCACGGCTCTCCTCTATCCAACACACACAACCTTAATAGGTCCTCCAATGTTCTGATGGTTCTCTCAGACTGCCCGTCCGTCTGAGGATGAAACGTGGTGCTAAAGGTAAAGCGCGAACCCAAATACGCCTGCACAGCCTTCCACTCCTTGGAGGTAAAATGCCATCCCGGTTAGAAACGGTTGTCTTCGGCACGCCATGGTACCATATGTTGGAACACCCTATTACTAATTTGGGTCAGGATCACTATGTCTCTAGGATTTTATGTTTTGACCTTCTGTATAGATTATAGGTCAATTAGAATTGAGTCTAAGGGATCAGGAGTCTAGGTTTGGAAGCTGCCCTGAAGACCCAAGTTTTTCTGGAGACTAAGTCCAAATCGTCGAGCTCAGCACGACGTTTCGTCGAACTCCGGTCGACGATCGTCTAGCTCAACTTTGACAGATCGTCGAGCTCCATTCGACGATCGCTGAGCTCAATCCTCATAATATCGTCGAGCTCTGGTCGACGATCGCTGAGCTCAACTTCTCAATATCGTCGAACTCCATTCAACGATCGCTGAGCTCAGGTCGACGATTTTGACTCTGCACTGGATCCTTATCTCTGAGCTCAGTTCGACGATCTTTGAGCTCAGATCGACGACTTCTTTGCTGCTTGCATTTTCCAGTTCGCTGAGCTCAGCTCGACGATAGCAGAGCTCAGTTCGACGATTTCAGTTATCTTTCAGAATTCAAATTCAAATCAGATAGAAGTTATTCTGCATTTAATTCAGAAGATCTGCCAGCCGTTTTCATTTACTTCTGGAGCAAGTTTCAAGGGATTTTTCAAGGAATAATTCAGTGGACTTTCCTTCAGAACATTTTATGCAATTAAGGCTGTAATTAATTCAGACCAACGGCTATCTTTGACAGAGCAATTTTCTATTCAGACTCAGAGAATAAAACATAGAATGTTTTTGAATCAGACAGAATATAGACAAGAACAAGAGAATAGAGATAGACAAGTAGAGGACACCTCTCTATACACAGAGACTCTCTCAATCTTCTGTCAACAAGAATTCAGAAGAACCCTCATCAAAAAGAGATCAAGCTTTCAAACATTCTCAGATCTCTTCAGCTCTCAAGTGTTCAAGGCCAATATCATTTCAAGACTCCAGACACTCAACATTTCAGCTTGCTGAAATCATCTTCTGCTGGAGATCTATCTTTGAAGGCCTATCACCCTCAGCAAAGCTCATCTTCCTGAAGATTTCAAGGACTCAGGGGGAGCTTTGACAACATCACTGAATCCACATAGTCTTCTCAGTTGCTTGAGAAAGAGAAGACTGTCATCACTCTCTCAACCCCATTCTGTAAAGGGTTTTTCAAACTCCCTTCAAAAGTTTGAAGCTGGTTCTTGAGCACCTTGTCAAAAGCTCATTGGTGGCAAGACACCTGATCAAAAAATCTGTGTTGGTTTTTGAGCACCTTATCAAAAGCTCATTGGTGCCCAGGACACCTGATCAACTCATCCTGCAGTGGATTCCTACCTAGGGTGGTAGAAGAGTGGATGTACCCAAGTTGGGGAACCACTATATTTCCTTGTGTCATCTGGTTCTGCATGTTTTCTTTTTTTTTTGTTTCTGGCCTAGATTTTCTTGTGCTTAATATCTGCATAGCTTAGTTTTATTTCTGCTTCCCTGCTTACACTCATTACAACAATTGTTGTAAAGCTTTGCAAAAAGGTTTCTTTGTGTTTTCAAAAAGCACCATATCTGTTTGGTTGTACAGGCTAACACCTGAACCCCAAGATCCCAAACTAGATCCTCCTTTTTATATTTTATTATTAGATTTAACTTGCACAAATCATGGCCCAAAACAAAGACTATGCTAGCACCAGACCTCCAGTGTGCAATCTGTCAAAGTTTGCACTTTGGAAAGCAAGGATTAGATTATACATGAACTCTATTGACGAAGATATTTTTAATTCTGTCTTAACAGTGTGTCCAAGACCTCCAGAGAGCACAAGCACTAATGCTGTTCCACCCCCATCAGGAACAGATGCTGACATCAAAAAGTGGAAAATGGCTGATGCCAAGGCAATGAACATTCTAGCTCAGACAATGTCAGATGACATCTTTCAGAAGGTAGCTGAATGTAATTCAGCCAAGGAGATCTGGGACAAGCTTTCAGAAATTGTCTCTGGCTCAGCTGATGAGAGAAAGGACAGAAGATCTCATCTCATCTCCCAATATGAGAACTTCAAGAAGGGAGAAACTGAGTCAGTGGGAGACATGTACAATAGATTAAGTCTAATTGTCAGTGAACTGAGGACATTAGACAAAGAAATCTCACTGACAGAACTCAATGACAAGATCCTAATGTGCTTCCCCAGCACTTGGGATTCAAGAATCTGGCCAATTAAAGATGCCAGAAGCCTAAATGAGATTACCACTGAAGCCTTGTTGGGTAAGCTCAAATCTTATGAGCTACTCATCAAGAACAGAGAAGAAGAACAAAAGGCTGCTTCTCCAGCCACAAGAAAGGAGAAGACTATTGCATTCAAGGCAGCTGAGGATCTGCCTGAAGAAAAGGCCACAAGCAATGATGAACTTCTCAGCCTGTTGGCCAAAAGATTCTATAAGATGGCCAGAAAGGACTTCAGAAGAAGATCATACAAGGAGCAAGATAAGCCAAGGTATGACAAGTCCACTGGCAATAGCAAAAGACATTATTTGCTTTGGTTGCAGGAAACCAGGGCATATGGTTCCTGACTGTCCAGAAAACAAGAACAAGGACAGGAGGGACAGAAAAGAAAGAAGAAAGGAGAAGGACTCCAAAAGGCATGGAAATAACAAACCTTCCACCAGCAAAAATAAGCACACAAGGAAAGGATTTGTTGCTGAATCCTGGAGTGAGACTGAAGAGGAGTCACAGGCCTCTTCCAGCTCAAGTGATGATGAGGATGATGCAGAGGAAAAAGAATTCTGCATGATGGCAATCAATGCCTCTCAACACAACTCAGAGGAAGAGGAGTCAGAGTCAGACTCAGAAACTCAACCTGAAGAAGATCAGGTAATCAACTCTTTTGATTTCACTTCAGAAGATTTTAAACTTGAATTTAAAGCACTATGTTTAGACCTGCTAAAGTCTGAGAAAGAGATCATCTCTCTCAGAAATCAATTGTCTGAACACAATGCTTTAAAATCAGAAAACCTCAAGCTCTCTCAGGAGTTGGAGAACCATAGGGAACAGATAGCTTCACTGAAGAGTGAACTCTCTGAGGCCAAGAAGCTTGAAGAATCTCTCAATGGGAGAAGCATCAAGCTGATGGACATCACAAGCACAGTGAACTCAAGATTCAACAGTACACTGGGGCTTGGTGCCTCATCCAGCCAACCTATTGTTA